>VXAZ01007007.1:399135-491997 GCA_013399875.1 Gymnorhina tibicen
GCGTGGGCACCTCCCCCACGGGCTGTGGGTGGATCTCTGCATTCCCCATGGACCCATGGGCTGCAGGGGCACAGCTGCTTCACCATGGTCTGCACCACGGCCCGCAGAGGAATCTCAGCTCCGGTGCCTGGAGCAGCTCCTCCCCCTCCTTCTCCACTGACCTTGGTGTCGCCGTGTTGTTTTCCCTCACATGTTCTCACCTCCTACTCTCCTCTGACTAGAAGTAAAACCTTGTGACTTTGTTTTGATTTTCTTCTTAAATATGTCATCACAGAGGCGTTAACCAGCCTCTCTCATTGGCCCAGTTCTGGCCAGCAGCGTGTCCATTTTCAGAGCCATCAGCCATTGGCTCTGCCAGACATGGTGGGAAGCTTCCAGCAGCTTCTCACAGGAGTCATCTTTGTGGTCCCCCTGCTACCCAAAACCAGGCCGTGCCAAACCAATACACCAGTGAAAAATAATTACTTGACTACATATAAATTTCTGCTAAACAAGATTTTTAGCCAGAAATTTCATAATAGGGAAGAATGTTTTCCCCACCAGCTCCAATGTTTACTTCATCACAAGCAGAGCCATAATTTAAAATTTCTCCCCAAGGCATCGTAAATAATGTCACAACACGCTGCTCCATTTTTTAACTCCAAAAATTCAACACACGCAAATGGCAGAGGCAGTAGCCTTTGTGAATGCTAAGATTTGCTCCCCTGTAAAACTTAGTTATTTCCAGGTATTCTAAGAAAGATGTTATCACTGTATCATGCAATTACATGACTTTATGGTGATGGCAGACTGGTTTACAAGAAGAGCATATGGAAAATACAGGAGCAGATCAATTAGTTTGAAGATGCTTTTGATTAAAGCACTGAAGCTGGCATGACACTTCTCAGGCCTTTGAGACTATCTATATTTCATAAATATCACAACACGTTCATTTTCTGACAGATTCTGTTTCAGCTTGGTTATATCCCCCATAAATCTGTGCCCAGAGTCCAGTGTGCACCAAGATCTTGAAATCTGACGTCAAGGACTGGGAAACCACAAGAGTTTAGACAGAAGAGAAGAACTGTCAAATTACAGGAAGATCTCCAAACACGGGGTATCTCACGCTCCAAATTGTTGCATTGGCTGAACCAGCAGCTGTGGTGGATGGGGGGCCAAAGAGCCCAGGTACAGAGGGGGCCCGCTGGTGGGCGAACTCCAAAGTTTAAGACTCCCCTGTAACTCAGTGGGAAAGGCCTCTCCCATCAGATCTTGTGATCCTATGTAGATTCAGTCTGTCTGGTTGGCCAGTTGGCCACACGCCCCTTGTATCCCTTAAGAGGATGTAATCCAGCCCCCACTCTGCCCGTTCCTTCTCCCCACTGGTTGTTGTTGTATTACCCCGCCTCCCTTCTGTACCCCTTTGTAAGTGTGTCTCCAGCAAAAGCTCATCCCTTTTCATCCTTGGACTGCTTCGAAGTGGCTTGGTAAATAAACTCTTCGGAACTCCATGCGAGGGCCGCCTCTAGCTCTTTGCTCTAGTGGTGCCTGAGCTAGCTAGCTCAGTGTGAGTGAGNCTCCCTTCTGTACCCCTTTGTAAGTGTCTCCAGCAAAAGCTCATCCCTTTTCATCCTTGGACTGCTTCGAAGTGGCTTGGTAAATAAACTCTTCGGAACTCCATGCGAGGGCCGCCTCTAGCTCTTTGCTCTAGTGGTGCCTGAGCTAGCTAGCTCAGTGTGAGTGAGGCTGCGTTTCCATCGCATGGGTGAGAGAGCTGGCTTGCGAGCGTGCCAAGAAGCACCGCCGGGGGTTCCTTCGCCAAGGGAACGCCTCTGGAACAAGCAAGCAGCTTCTCCATCAACACCCAAACAGCAATACCAAATGATACTATTTATTTCTGCAGCATCTTTGGCCCTCGTGTTCCTTACAGATGGTGTGGCAACATTTTTAGTTCTTACATGGGCTAAGCTGGTTTCTGTGGTCTTGGATCTCTGCTCTAAAAGAAAATACATAAAATAACACAGTGGAGAAAGTCTATTAGTATTATTATTAAGTAACTGAAAATGCATTATTTAGTTTCAAATAATGTCACTTAACATCTTAAATAGCTATTTGGTAGAGACAAAGCTACACTGTACAAAGAATAAGTGCATTTTTTGCCTCCTGTTGTATCTCTAATATGTGGAGGAAAAATTGAAATTCTGGAAGTAAATGACATTTAAGCAAAAGGAAGGTTATGCTTAAAGAGACTATAATTGACTAATACAAGAAATTCTAAAATACCTATTAGCAAGAGGAAAGAAATTAAATCCTTTCTCTTTTAATTCATAGGGAAAAAAAATCACATAAATATTTCTGCCAGAATTTCAAATTTTTCCATACCAAGGAAAAGCAAAGACAAAAATGCCTGTGTTCTTTTTAAAGTTCCTATTTTTATCTCTACCACCTGAATTCAGCCCAATGCCAGCTGGGGTAAAGGAGGCGGATGGAAGGAGCCAGAACAACACTTCACACGTTTTTGGAAAATATAGCTCCTTTTTTGCCTTTTTTGTTGTTGTTTTCTTCAGCATTTGCAATAATTGTGAGGACTTCTGCTTTTAAAGTGGTCTAAACCCCTTGCCTGCAGAATTTTGCTCCCAACTCCATGGCCCTGGGAGCTACCTTTGGAATAGAAGCTAAGCTGCCTCCAGCCAGAGCCAGCTTTGCAGCTCTGGGCACATGGAGACATCCTCTCTCCTGGAGCTGGGCAGGAAGGCAATGGAGATCTGGGAGGAAGAAGTCTTGTCCACCTTATGTTCAGCTGTGGGAGTCTGGCAGATGCAAGGAGCTGGCCAGCAGCTGCCTTGAGCTCCGGGCTGCTCCAGTTCCCATTCTATCACTCCCTGCACAGGACCTCTAATTAGTTAAATCCGAGTGTTTCGAGGTTAGTGTTGGCTCTAAACCAGGGAGAATAAATAAGACATTTGATCGTATGTGTTAACCTTCAGTTCATGGTTGTTATATGTCAGAGAAAGAAGAAGGTCCTGTCACTTTCAAGAGGAAACGCGAGCAATGAATTAATCAAGCTTCTGTCTCACTATCTAGCTGTCAGCTGGCATTTATTAATAAAGGACAAGTTTGTTGTCTTATGTGATTTTTCCATAGGGGCTGGCCAACTGGTTGGTAACAGTTCCAGTTGCAGAAGTCCCTTTCACTTGCCAGCCAGATTAGCTCCTTCCCAGCATTCCTGGGCAACCACACAAGATTATCTGACTGAGACCTTGACTGCGTCAATGCAGATATGAGCGATAGTCAGTGATGTGATCAGACAGCCCCACCAAGCACCCAGGCTCTGGGCAGCTGGCAGGACCTTGCTGGGGCCAGCAAAGGTCCTCACCTGCCAGCTATAGGGCAAGAGGATGCTTTGTAACAGTTCTTCTCCAGGAGATGCCACTCAAAGCGGAGCACCAGTGTGTCCATGCAACTTGTTGGGAAGAGTCAGGCAGCACCACCACATGAAACCTTCTCACGTGGTGCCGTGTCTACAGTCCACAGTTTTGAGCTGAGGGACACTCTTGAGTGGTTGCTATGGTGCCAGTTTTCCAAACTAACAAATTGCAGGGCTTTCTGGGTTGAAAAACAGAAGCTAATTCATCACAAGGATCAGTGTCCTGGAAACTGCCCTGTCCCAACCTGGCATGAAAAACTCACTAGTGAGATTCTGCCCTTGTGATAGACGTGTTGGCAGTAACATGGACTAGAGTTGGACTAGATGATCATTCTAGGTCCCTTCCAACCAAAATAGTTATCCTATTCTGTTCTAGTCTATTCTAATCTATTCTATTTTCATTATATTCTTTCTGCTTTATCAAATGATGAAAGGCCTGAAATGCACAACAATACAACCCAGCTATTTCTGATTCATTTGACATCCCCAAGAAGTAAAATTGAAGATCTCTATGGAAACAATGGGATTCATCATAGGAAATTCATTGGATGGGTCAGTCTTTTCAGGTGACTCAGTGTTAGATACAGTTATTTGCTTGTCTACTTTTGTCTGGAGCAGATGGACAAGCTGCCCCAGGAAGAGCAACCACATCATTGTACAACCTGTTGCTCCCTGGTGCCCCACAAGTCCACAAAGAGCAGGTAAAACCAGTCATAAAACCAGTCACTATCATCAGTTACTTCAGGTCTGAGCCCTCAGATGTCTCACTGTCACCTCCTGTTCTGCACCACAAGGGAAAAGCAGCAGGGTCTGCCCCAACAGACCAAGGGCTTCTCCTATCATGGCCATCAGCAGGCCATTCCTGGAGTGAGATAAAACACAGCATGGAGCAGGGGGACAGATTCAAACTGTCTCTTTTGCGTGGAGGCACGAGTGATTTTACCTGCGAGACATTTACTGATGCAGCCTGTTTGCTGGCAGGGAGGCAAACAGAGGTGATGCCCACAGGACCACGTGGTCAGACAAACTGCCCAGACAGCAACACCTGAAAAGTCAGGGATGCCAGTCTCACACATCTCACCAAACAGCCTTCTGAGGATATTCACGTGAGCAAGGGCCAACAGTGTGGACAGCTTTTGACACAGACAGCCATGACTGGAGGGTTGGTGGGCAGAGAAAGGCAGCCCTCAACTCTCACTGACTTTCAACCTGACTCGGACGCGTGAATGTCCTTCACACTGTCTGAAAGCCTCCCTTTTCCAGTGCACTTAAAAATAGCAGTTATTTAGTTTTGCTGAACTATTCAGAGCTGATTATGCCTTCTTATCAAAAACAGAGAAACAAGTGGTGCACATTTTTATGCATATGCAGTGCAAAATACCATCAAACAGATGTAGGTGTAGAGATGCTATTGCGAGATGCACCAACTGGCTCTGCTGCCCCTCAAATGCAAGGTATCTTGCAGTCTTCATAAAGGTTATGTATGTAACAGGTTGAAAGCAGAAATGTGATGTCTGAAGGTGAAAGCAGGCATGAAATAGTGGGGTGGATTTTGATAGAGCATCTGAGTTAGGATTTTGAGAGACGTGAGAAGGAAGATTAATGGGCTTAAAATATAGTTTTTTAAAAAGAGAAATATATTGGGAGACTTCTCATACTATGATGAATTTGGACAAATTTTCAAAACCAGAGATGCTGGAGTTTCAGAACATATCTATGCATATAATTAGGAAAACTCATTTGCACTGTAGCAGCAATCACAAAAGTACAGAATCTGCTGCCCTGTAAAGGCATTTGTGTGCGTGCTGGCTTGGCTGCTTGGCTAACTTGCACGTTTGGCAGGTAAATGTAGGGGCCCTATTACTTAAACACCAAAGGCAATATTTGAACAACACATCTCTTCTTTCAGAGCCTAAGGTTCGTTTTCAAAATTGATCTAAACATCTCCAAGGCTAACTAAGGCTGAGTTATAATGAGAGTCAAAAGCTGAACAGTCTGTTTCACTCTCAAAACAGGACTTGAGCACTTTCAAATATCCTCTTCTTAATCTCCATTGACATGCATTGTTTCTGCTGCTCCATTCTGGGCAGTGTGAGGCTTTTGTAAATATATGAGTCAGTCCCACAGTACTGAAAATGTGAGACTTGTCTTCTGCAAGGTAGTAAACCCAAGGGTTGTCTTATGCCCACACATCACACCCTGTATTTCAATGGAAACAACAGAAGGATGCCAATGTTCCTCCAGTAACTACTCTAGTAAAAGCAGGGCTAAAGGATTAGTGCCTTGGTCGTCACTATAACTGGTGCATCCTGATACCTTTTGTATGGCTATGTAAATAACTGCAGGGGAAAAAACATCCACACAAAGAACAACTGCTTCAGTGACTCCCTGCCTGGGTGATGGAACAACCAGTACTGAGAAATAAAAGATGTGACTGATGACTGATGTGATGGTGATCCAAGGCATATTATAAATGTAGATTGCAGTGGTGGGGGGCAGAGAGGGGGGAATTAAAAGACCACCTCTTGAATGGATGGAAATTGTAAAGTCGATCTGTAAAATAAATACTATGTACAGCTATACATCTGTCGTATGCAAGCTGGAGTGAGAGGAAAATGTGGCACCCAACTCTGAGCTTAATGCTGCAGCCACAGTGGAGCCATCCGGGGGGACCTGAGCACCATGTGCTGCAGACAAACAAGAAAACATTAGCAAGGGCAGGTCAGAGCTGTGAAAAAAAGGATGTCAGTAATAAGTTCCCAGGAACTTCAAGTAATTTATCTCAGCTTAATGACAGGTTTATTCATTTACTATGTGTTAGGAAAAAAGTGGTGCTTGACAAATAATCAAAAAAATTCCTTTGTCTCTTAGGCTTTGCATATACATAACTGCCCTGTGCTGCTTTCAGAAAATAACCAAGACAGATATTTTATCTGAGGAACACACATTTTCTTGTGTTTGGAGATATGTCAGGCTTCCATTTATCACAGTGTAAGCAACACTGAAAAGCCACTGCTTTCAGATGAGGATCTCTCATCTCTGCCAGGTGGCAATTTAAAAAACATTAAAAACAGGCAGGTCTCATCACCAGTGAATATTGGACCAATATATTGTTCAATATATTGGCTCCATTAAGGGTTTATTTCTTATTTGTATTTCAAGTTTTAAAGTAATCATTTCAATCAAAGCACTTTTTATTTATCAGACACAAGCAGATGTTCACAACTAATATATCACAGAATCACGAAACAATTGAGGTTGTCACACACCTTCTGAAATCATCTTGTCAAGCTCACCAGCTCAAGCAAGGCCAGCTAGAGCAGGTTTCCCAGGACTGCCCACTTGGGGTTTGGATAGCTCCAAGGCTCCATATCCTCTTTAGGCAGCCATGTGCCAATTTGACCACCCTCAAAGGAAAGAAGTGTTTTCATGCATTCAGATTAAATTTTCTTTTTTATTCCTAATTTGCACCCAGTGCATCTTGTCAAGAAGAGCCTGAGAAGAGAGAAGTGTCTGGCTCACTTGTGTTCACTTTCTCCCGTCAGGTATTTATGCCCTCCTTGAGCCTTCTCCTCTCTAGGTTGAACAGTCCCAGCTCTCTCAGGCTTTCATTACAGAAGAAATTCTCCTGTCTCTTCATCACCTTCATGGCCCTGTTCTGGACTCAGTCCAGTGTATCCATGTCTCCTTTGTATTGTGGATCCCCGAAATGGACTCGGCACTCCTGATGTGTACTAATCCATGCTGAGCAGAAAGGAAGGGTCCCTTCCCTTTACCTGCTGGCAACGCTCCTTCCAGTGCAGCTCAGGAGGCTGTTGGCCTTTGCCACAGTGGTGCATTGCTGGGCCATGGTCAGCCTGCTGATTACCAGGACCCCCAGGTCCTCCTCGGCAGAGCTGCTTTCCAGCTGGCTAGCCCCCAGTCTGTACCGGGGCATGGGATTGTTCCTCCCCAGGTGCAACACTTGGCACTTCCCCTTGTTGAGCTCCACAAGGTTCCTCTCTACTTGGTTCTTCAGCCTGTTGAGGTCCCTCTGGATAGCACCACAACAATCTGGTGTACATTTGCTCTTCTGAAGTCTTTGGAAAACTCTTTCAATCACTACTGTGCCATATGGAAATTTAAATCTGGACCTGTTGCAATCCTGCTACCTGTGGACACACCACACATCTCCCCCAGAAAGGAAGAGAGAAGGCTGCCTTTTCACTCCTCAGACAGGGACCGAAATTTATTGTCCTGGCTTGTTAGTTGTGGAAATGTATGATTTTGCTTTGAAATATTTCAGGATTTGGTATTTCTCCCAAAAGGTGCAATTTTCTCTAGCAACAAAATCTTTTTTTCCCAAACCAAGTGTATCACAATAGCTAATCCGATAACAGAGAGATTCTAAATGGCAGGACTGCTCTGAGATCAGAAGAATACATCAATACCAGTGGGGCCACCAGCAATGACTAAACTGCATTTATTGTTTTACTATTCACTCCCTCAATGTCAAGAGCCAGCCAGCAGGCTCTGCTGACTCCATACAATGTTTTCTTCTGTGCTGTGCTCAGTCAAACTACTGAAATCCCATTCACTCCCTCTGATACTCCCAGTCATCCCACACAAGGGTTGACAAGGCTTTGCGACTGGTGGCAGCCAAGAAGACACCTGTTCTCCCCCCATCCATCAGGCTCTGGGGGTAGGGAGATACATGGGCAATTCTCTGCCATGGGGCAAAAAGCAACGATCTACAACAGCAGGCATAAATTACGCTTGTCACCACTTTCCTACTTGATGGAAAAGGCATGCAGACCTTCAAAAAGCGCTTTTAATAAATGCATTATTAATAGAAAGCTAGCACGCAGTAATAGCACTTTCTGCTACAACTGCTGTCTGCAGAGGGATGAAAGAAGGCCACCAGAGAACCACCAGCTCTGGATGAGAGGCATGAGTGATTATTATAAACTCATGAATAATTCTGGTTTACATTTGAAAATTGCACTTGTACACACTCCTCTCCCAACACAGGCATTTTCAAAATGCACAGACTCCCTGAGAATCCATGTTCAGATGATTTTCCCATTGCTTTTGTTTAAAGGATATGTAGACAAGTACTTAGTGACGTGGTTTATTGGTGGAGTTAGCAGTGTAAGGTTATGATAGGATTGAGTCTTTTCCAACCTAAATAATTCTAAAACCACAGTGAAAAAGGTAACCTTTCCATATAGCAGCACACCTAAACCTGCAGCAACAAAATCACAAGAAGTTTCTTTCCTGAATCTGAGTGCTTCCAGACGAACCCGAGAAGAGCAGGGCACAGATGTACTGAAAGGATAAGGGAATTTCCTTTACAATATTTCTACATTATTTCAATGATGGTTTAATCCAGAGGAGTTTAAAGAACAGCTTTTATCCTACCTCAGAAAATCCTCAGATCCCAAAGCAAGCACTCTGAAATAGCAGTTTTACTTTAGTGCTGTGCTTCACCAAGGAAAAGCTGACCAAAAGCCAGTGTGACAGTAGCAAGGGAAGAGCTGCAGGAGCTGATCAACCATCTCAGCAAGCCCTGTCCGTGCTGGGAAGCTGAGGCACAGAGAGGGCCTGAGACCTGCCCCATACAAAGGTGGAAATAGCTCCTGCTTTTGGCTCACATGTACCCATGACCGTCACTTCTTCCAGACCAGGCTTTTTCTGTACAGACTCACCTGGCACTACAGCTTTCAGCTCTTTCCTTTGCTCTGCATCACGTGTTGTTTCTGTCTGTGGATAGAGAACCACAAAGGCTGTTGTAACATGCAATCACATTGTTGGTTTTGCGTGTGATTTACCAGGAACCATGATACTCCCTCTCCCTCCTGCACCACCTAATTCATGTTTCCACCATCTAGCTGCAAGGGCAGGGTGCTGCAAGGTGGCAGTTGAATTTAAGCTGTGATTGACACTTCTTGGGAGTATCCCCCAGAGAAACTCTGTCTGAATCTGACTGTAGAAGAGCAAAGATTATTGACGCACCAAGATCAAGGCTGTACAAGGGAGTTCATGGCTTGTGTCATTTGACTCAAATAGTCATTTGACTATTTTTGGTTTTGGGTCATTAACTGAAAGAGATGAAAAATCACCCAGTTCCCAAACCAACAGCTGTGCATCAGCCTTTCAGTCAAAGTGAATTGGCAAAAAACTATTCTGATTTGAATTTTTAGGTCAGGCTGTACCAGAACTTCGCAAACTGCTCACACGTGCTGAATTTTTTATAGTTGTATTTTCAAGAGAATGGTCATTAGGTTGAATAGTGTTTATTCTGGCAGATACTACTGTTTCCATGGCATGCAAGAGAGGAGATTTTTTTTAAGTATAAGGAAGATAAGGTCATTGTAACAACAATCCCCCATCTGCACATCACATGGCCCCTTCCTCCCCTCACTGCTCACATTCAGAGCATCCCCCACTGTATTAGCAATTCTTGATTTTTGGGAAGCATTTTCTTTGCAGAGGAATATTTATTTATTTATTGACCCATTCAAAGCCTTAGGCATGTACAAAGCTTAGTCTCTTAACATTTTGTCAACTGCAAGTGGAGGGAAAAATTCCAGGAGTTATTTGTTAGTTATAATGATGCCTAACTCTGCCCTCACAGGATGCACTTTGCCACTCATGACAGCAACGGGAAGCACTCCCGTTTATCTGATGGCAGAGTGAGCCTCTCCCAGGCTTTGCTGTTTTGTCAACAGGGAAAGCAGCTGGCAACCTTGCTTTCCTGAGGAAAGGAAGAGCAAACATCCCTCCTCAAACCTGTCCTGTGGAGAGGCATACATAGTGCAACAATGTGCTGCGTTTTGTTTGTTTTCTAGTTCTCATTTGCACATTGAGTCCTAATTTGTGTAACAACTGTTCAGGCTCAGATCTGTTTTGCAAATCATTGTGAATTGAGCAGCAGTGGCAGATTTGTCTCAGCTGTTTTTGTTGAGCATAGTTGAATGCAAAACAGTGGGGTTTGGAAAGAAAAGGCAGAACGAGAGGACCGTTTCGAGCAGCAAGTCCCTTGGCAGCACTGCCAATCCCTGTGCAAAGAGTAACTCTCCCAAAGTGCCTGGTTTATGGCTGCACCTACCTAAAAAGGTGGGGAAAACAAATGTCATGGTGGTATAAAATATTTCCTGCAGAC
Source organism: Gymnorhina tibicen (assembly GCA_013399875.1). NCBI lineage: Eukaryota > Metazoa > Chordata > Aves > Passeriformes > Artamidae > Gymnorhina > Gymnorhina tibicen. The sequence continues at coordinate 409,686 of VXAZ01007007.1, forward strand.
ATGGTCCTAACACACCAAACCCACTCACAGCCCAGTATTAGCATCCAGCGCAGGACCCAAGCACCCAAAGCCAGGCCCCCTATGGGACCTGAGCATCACTCAGGGCCAGGTAACATCATGCAGCCTGCAAATGAGCAGCTCTCACCCCAGCACTGGGGGACAGGCCAGCTCCCCCCATCATGCCCAGACACCGTATCATGAAGTGCAGGGAGCACAGGACAAAAAACGTTCCTCCTTATCTTTATTTTCCTTCACACCTTTCCTGAGGCTTCCTGCTTCAGAAAAACATGACCACGTCTGATGCCATCTTGAGATATAACAGTGATACTTTCATGATACCACAGCTGCGGGATACAGGGACCAGCAGACACAGCTGCTCTAAAACAATGATCTCAGGACAAATAACATAGACTTGTTCTTCAAAGTCTTTCGGTTGTAGCTGGGATTTCCTTGGGTTCAATTCCCAGAACAGTAAGAATCAATCTGTCTCCCAAAATACAGCCAACAGAAACTGAGGGAGGCCATGTTTCCAATGAAAACACCTTAAAGGTCTCGCAATCAGTGAGCAAATAGCTGTTCAAATGCATCCACACCAATCTGGGCACTGAATTGTGGTGCCTTGATGTTCTTTTATTCCTCCAAGGTTAGTAGATGAGGGCTGCTATGGAAAAATCAGGAAATAAAGGGCCTTTCCAAGGACAGCAAGCATATAATATCATTACAGCCCTCACATTATCAGAGGTCCTGCATCCTTTCTCTTGCATCCATTGCTTGCTTGCAAGCAGCTGTAGATGCCATCAAAATAAAATGGTGAGAACAGCCTCACATCCTCCAGCTTCCACAGGGAGGGCACCCTCTTTGAAGCCACAGCTTCTGTGGTCAGTGCCTGATTGGCATTATTGAGCAGCCTCACGGTGTCTGCCAGCCAAGGCACTGCCCTGCTGCGGTGTCAAACTGCTACATCTGCACCGAGCATCTCCATATTTACGTAATAAATGAGACACACCAAAGCATAATATATTTATGCTATATCTCAAGCCACCTGCGCATTATCATTCCAGTAACCTCTCCAGCAGGAAATTAATTCCATGTCTTCACAGAGCAGAAATATGGAAATTAATTGTTAAGCTACAAATGGATCATTGGGAACCAAAATGTGTGGAGGATTGTTCAGCCAAAATTAAACCTCTTATCTCAGAAGAAGGGAGATTTATCATTTTAAGATCTTTGAGGGAGGTTTAGGGATTTATTAGTGATTGCTCCTTGATCAAGTATCTGCAAAAATAGCATATTCCAATGTGTGTGAGTGTAGAACTGCAAGTCAACCAAGATAATGTCTTGAGCTAGAGTGGAGTTTATGCATATATGTGCATATTTGTGTGTATATGTGTGTGTATAAGTACATAAAGCAGTGCCTACAAGTCACCTGCAGTGATGAAAAATTAAGTCAGAAATATGGTCATGGGAATGTTGAATTCACAGAAGAAGAGAGCTATTCTGTCTTCATTTCCTCTTCCCTTTGAAATGTCAGGAGTGGCCTACCTTGACCTCTGTATATTATACATTCACTTTTTGAATGTCACACCAGAGGAATAACTGCCACATCAATATTAATATTAATATTGTCCTTCTCGAGCCAGCCCAGGGAGCACAGTGTTAGTGTAGGGAGCATATTAACCCACCAGATTGTTAATCCCAGAACTTGGTTTCAAAGCCAAAGTCAAAGGCTATGCTGTGCTGGGCACTGCTCTCTGGCTGACTCCCTGCAGACATGACCCTGCTCCCGCAGTGCTCTGAGCCCATCCCCAGGGTGGGCACATATCCAGCAGCTGCCTGTGACCCATCCAAGCCCATCTGTGTCCAGGTCAGCAGCTGGGCAGCATCGTGGCAGAACCACCAGCACGTCTCCATTTCTGCTCTATGATCCTGCTGCCTCCCTCAGTTGGAGGGTTGTCAAAAAGCCAGAGAAGGCAAGAGGATTTTCTGTGCTCTTGATCAGAGTTTATAAATCATCTGTCAATGGAGTCCATCCCCTGCCAAGGAAACAGCGCTTGAAAGAATAAAAAATAGATCTTCACCCTAGTGCAGAAAAATTATCACTGCTATTACTTCTGAATTTGAGATTAAAATATAACAATAGCATGGCAGCCAAGCAAGCCACTGCTGCTGCAGTCTCTTTTCTGGTCAGGTCTTCCTTTTTTTTTTTAAGTGATCACATTTTCTCATTTAATCCCATGTATTACCAAAAGTTTTTTCCCCTTACAATCACCAGCATCTGGGCTTACAGGAAAATGGATAACAGTGGTTTTGTACAGTCAAATTATTGAAACACAACCTTTTCCTCCAATGCCTGTCATTAATAGAGGTCCAGCTCTGCTGCACCCCTGTGAACCCCTCATGGAGAATAAAACTGAACTGGAGTAAACAAGAGCAAGGATTGCCATCCAATCCCCATCCAGCTTTCCATTTATTACATGACCACCAACCACCAAAGCACAAAATGGAGACTTGAGGCATGCAGAGCCTGCATGGGACTCAAATACTTGATATATACCATAGTATGAGTGAAACCAGGATGATTTCTGCTCCTTCCCCCAAAACAACCATGTTAGAAATCCCACATGCCCTACTATCACACTAAGAGGATCCCTACCTCAGACAGATTTAAATGTCCAGCTAACTAGGATTTACAAAATCTGCCATCACTTTGTTCCTGTCTTGTCTATGGAGTGAAGCTTCAATTCCCCTCTTCAGTCTCCATCCCCAGCTTGGTTTTGGGTGGCTACCACTCCCAGTGTGGCCTTTGCCTCAGTGTATCTACCCATGCCCAGTCTGCAAGCTCTGCACCACACAGCACCAGGCATGCTCTTGGTGCTTAATGAATGCTAATTAATGGGACTTGTGGAATGGCACAGAGATCAAAATGAAGCATTTTCTCTCACTGAAGAATGATTAATTTCTTGTGCAGATGTGAGTGTTGTGCTTTGTTAGCAGGACACTGTGTGGCAGATAGGCACACACACAAACAGCACCCCATCAGAATATTAATTAGTGCTTCTGTATGCAATTTATTAAAAAGACAGTGTTCCAAATTCCACAAGACTAATGTTACAATTAAAACACTTGAATAACTCTCACTGTAATTTCCAGAGCCAAGTACTCATCCATGCCTACACACTCAGAGAAAACAGAGCTGGAGATAAATTCATTTAAGAACATTTAGATCTTTAGCCGAGAAGAGCCGAAGTGGGAGAACAAATGGAGGATCCATCTCCAAAGCCAGGAATATGCTGTGCCCAGTGGGAGTCGGCGTCAATCAATCAACTGTGTGTTCACATTTTTCATATTTGGCTCCTGAAGGTGCAAGGTGGCAGCTGGTAGGATTTTCTAGTATCATACTGATACCAGACCAGTAGTGTCCAAGTGAGGCTCTGAAGCACACACAGGAATCCCACCATGTCCTGATTGCTCTCTGATTAAAATCTAGTTCTCAGTAAAACTCTGACTGCCTTTCCTCCAGTGACTGTGTTGACTGACAAGACTGCCACAAGGAGATGCTGTCACTGCTGACACTGGAGCTTTTTCATTAGCTAGACCTACTGCTCACATGACCATCTTATTTTGCTGGTCACAGGCTGCAGGGCAACCACACTGCTGCCCTGGCAGCCTGTCCAAAGGAGCAGAAGAGATGTGACACCTGCAGGCTACCCAGCCACACTCCAAAGAGGACACATACATAGCTACCACCTCCATGTGAAAGAGAGAGAGAGACATCCCTGCCACAACAGCCCACACTCAAAGTGGGCAACAGCAGAAAGCAACAACATCAGGCCACACAGCCCTCCATTTTCAGAGATGTATCACCCAGATGTATTTCACCAGGTTCATGAGATGGGGTAACACAGAGTCCTCTCGATTTAGGCTGTGAACACCTTAGGTATAAAAATTCCCCTTTTATTTAAAGGAGGATCTGCCTGCCTGGCACAGCTGTACCATGTCCTGATGAGACCATCCCAGCAGAGACCCACCACAGCTCCAGCAACCAGCCTCAGGAGTATCTGTGGCCTTGGCTGCAGGAGGAGGGATGATGGGGTGAGAGAAGTGCTGGTAGGGATGAGCAATCAGGGAAGATGTGGGTATTTTATCTCTCATTGTTAAACTACATGGTAAATGGCATTGTATAAAGAAGTATTCTGATGTTTCTCTGAAAGAGTTCTGTCTTGTTATATTCAATGGCAAAAAGTTTCTGAATAATTTAAAATCAAAATTTATTGTCTTCCTTCATGTCCAACTGTCCTTTTCTCTTCCCATTGCACTGACAGTAGAACAGAGCACAAGAGGGCAGGGTGGAATATATTCTTCATCTTACTAGATGAAGCTGCCTGACATCCATGGCACAGTTTGACACGCCACTGAAATGCTGCTTTTCAAGAAATTTGTCTGATGTTTCCACCAGAAACATTTTTAGCTTTTCTCTTCTGCAAAACATCTCAAAATTCCAGTTTTTCACCCCAATTAAGGACAGAGACTAACTCCATGATGCTGGAATGTCTCACAGTACTTACCATTTCAGTGGGCTGCAGTTCAGCTGACGGGTTTGTGTAACACCAACCTCTAACTCCATCCTTTCTGTAATTGGAGAATTTCAAAGATAGGTTCAAGTAGAAAAATCAAACCTGACTGCTGGCAAAATTGAGCATGGTTTTCTCTGGGGCTGTGAATCACATGTGATGCTACTAGAAATAAAGGATATAATGTATCTCAAAACCAAAAATCCAGACTTAGAAAAAAAATGGCTATGTATTCAATATTCACCTTGCTCTAGACATCACAAATTATTTCCAAGCACATCGGTCATATGCCTGTCTCTAACCCATTTCAAGGCATAATACTTTGTCAATGCTAGTTTTGCATTAATAGATATTAATGGCTTTTTTTCTCATTTTCAAATTGACCCAAGATCTTCAATATCTTAACAGGTTACTTGAAATGACTGTTCAAGTCAGCTCACATTTGTCACATATTTAAGTCACAGGTATTGAGCTTGTCAGCTGAATTGCCAGTATTGGACTTGTCAGCTGAATTTTTCAATTTGGTATGAGAGAAAAGCAAATTGTTATTGACACACCACAGGAAACATCCTGCTCTCTGGATACAAAAAGCCAAAGGTTACCACAAGGAGCACCTGGGGAACTGAGAGTATAAAAAAGGGAAGAATGGGTTGTCATGAAGTCAGCAGGCAGGTCCTGAGAAAAAAGAAAACAATCTGTTTCTGCTTTTTGATGTTCTACTGAAAATTTCCTTGGCTGAACCTTTGTTAGTCAAGCGCAGTAGGGCTGCTGGCTTTCTTTGGTCCCACCGGATTTTCTGTTCCTCTTGGAAGACTTATAATTCTGGACCTCAAGTCTGTGCTCCTTAGGCATACTTGGTTTTGCATCTGTTCAGCCTATTTGCTGGAGATGAAAGATGGTTGACCACAGTCATTTAACTATAGTCAAAGTCTGTATAAAAAGAGTACAAATATTTAACTGCTAGTCTTATAAATAAGGCACATATTATAGTGGTTACTGTACATTTAAAATACAAAACCAACAGAGTATCCAAAAACGGTAAGAAGGGAGCTGAGCTTCATTCACAACTTTTCATACAAAATTATTGCGTGTAAGACTTGTATATGCTTTTGTGCTCAGCTGGGCATTCATTTTTCAAACTGCCTCTTTGATGGATGGATGGCCATACAGAAGATGTGCAAAGCAGTGTCAGAGTCTGTGAATAATTTTTAAATGACATGGTGTCACAGGGAATCATCTCTAATAACAAAGGCTCCGTGCAGGGTGATGACAGTCCTGAAGAGGATACTGTGATACTGAGTCTATCATGAGCAACAGCTTCAGGTTTCTTCCTATCCTTTTTTCCTGACAGTCACTTAACTGAAAGCACCATCTGATGAAAACTGGCAGCAGCGTCCTAGGGAGAGAGCAAGATGATGACATAAATTCAATAACCAGGGATCTTCTCCCAGAGATCAAATGAAAGCCTGAAAGAGTTTTGCACACTCTGTTGTTTGGGTCAAGATTAGTCATTACGCTTTCTTTTTGACTTGGATTTTGAAGAGCATATCCTTGCTGTTCTTCCAGCACAGTCAGTCAAAAGAAAAGAACTACCACAGCATGATAAATCTTTTAGCTGTGCCAGGTATGGTTCCCCTCTCTGTAACCTTCACCAAGGTTTGGAGCTCTGTTCCACCCCTACCAGTGGGGACCAGGAGTAGCAACTCCATACAAGGCAATAAATTAATCCTGGAACACAATGGCTGAGTCAGATGTGTACATTTTGTCATTGATATTGACTGCAGGAAACCTAAAGGTATGGAGTAATAATTTCAAGGATCCCTTGGCAGCAATCCCTTGAGCAGCTGCCAGCCTCTGCTCTCCACAGGGCCATCTCCATGCCGAGGTGGCACTGAACTGCTTCTGCTCAGCCTGAGCACCTCAGGACCAAAGGGAAGCTTCAACACTACGTACCCAGCTCTCTCCTACTGCTTCCCAGGCTTCAGAGGTGACTTGGGCATGAGAGATAATGGTCCCTATGAAAAGGCAGAGAGTGAGGGGCGTGTGCCTCAGCCACCAGCACAAAACCAGCCCTCACTCCTCCACTTCTGAGCTAAAGCCTCACCAGCTTATTATTATAAATGCCTTTCCAGAAGACTTAGTCCCATGGTGCAGCAATGCCCGGCAGAATGGCAGGATGCCACAGATGGAGCCCATGGGTGTGTGGCTGCACTGAATTCCCCAGGGAGGGATTATGGCTGACGTCTTTGATGAGGAGATTTATTCATGCACGGGATGCAGTCAGTCTCCTCATCTCCCATCTATTTTCTTGTAATTACAGGGACATATGGTTGTGTTTCATAATTAATTTCCACAAATTAGGAGCATTCAGAGAAGGCTGCTTAGAATGAAACAGTCGGGGTCTTATGTGAGTTTGTCTTTACATTAATTTATTTTTAAATATTTGTAAGTAAGTTGGTTGTTCCAGCTGCAACAAAAAGATTTGATACCTTCAAAGCCCATCGTCACTGGGGACCTCAGGGCCTTTGGTGAATCTAAACAAAATTAAATTCCCAACACTGTTCCATGGCCAGAAAATAATTTTTCTACAACTGGGGAGACTGAGACACAAAAAGTGCATTTTTCAATTCAGCCTTGTAATAGGAACTGCAGCAGGGAAAATTTAGGTCAAAATGTTTTTGTCAAAAGAGGAGAAGAATCCACAGGAATGATAATAAGATCAATGCTTCAACTCATATTTTTAGAATTCCCCTTTTTAAATGGCAAAGATGCTTTTCCTGCTAACACATTACCAAATCATAATAGCATGAGACTTTTTACTACAAAGAAGTACTGTATGCATAGTTGTAACTGATTGGATTTAAAGAGGATCAATGCTTAGACCTTCCCAAGTAACAGAAATCCTGGCAAAGCTTACAGATATCTTAGGCCATGAAGATTTGCTTTGGCTTTGGTTTACTTTTACTTCAAGTATATGCCATTAAGAGATATTAATGGTTCAGTATTTGACACACAGAAATAAATCTGAAAATAACAAGAAGGAATCAAGAGGTCTTGAAATTTCCCAGAATACCCAGAAGAATTCCTGGAAAATGAAGCAGTGGAATAATTCCCCAGGTAAGCAATCTCCCATTACCTTCCAAATTTAATTACAGCCTTGGATGTACAACTGGAAAAACAAACAGCAGTGAAAAAATTCTGCCCTGTCAATAAAGTTTTTCTATTTCTGACTTGCACCAGTGTTAGATAAGTTTTTCCCTTTTCTGATATAGAGACTGATTAAAAGAGCTCTTGATACATTGCTACTTTTCAGTGGCTCCCCACAAATCTCTTCAAACAGAATATTCTGCTTTCATGGCTCAGCATCCAAATATACTCTGAATTGACATTAAATTAAATTTTCCTGCAGAAAAATAATAATTTAAAAAATCTGCTCCAGGTAACTAACAAAACCTTGTTTTAATGACTGTAGAATACAAAGGAAATTCCAGATATTTGAAGGTATGGGGTTTTCCCCTCCCCACACAACCATTTGTTCAGTACTGTTAGAAGTCAAAGGTATTATTCAGGAGAAACACAAACACTCTAGGAAGGTATTTAAATAAATATGTAAAGCTATTCTATTCATTTATTTAGATGAAAAACACAGTGAAATTTGTTTGGCATTTCCCGATGATTGCCATTGTTAAAAATTGCACTTAATATTCTCTGTCTGTGGAATCAGGAAAAATTCTAGCTAGAAGGGACTGCTGGAGGTCCTCAATCCAACCTCCCACTTAAGATAGGATTAGCTTCAAAGCCCTTCAAATTTCAGGTTTTATTGCCTTGTATATCAGCTCTGGACCAGTAACAGAAAACTACGTGGTGCTGTAACATTTCAAGCAGGACCACAGTGGCCAAAGATGGCAATTTGGGGCAGTCTCCATTACAATCTGAAGGTAGCCTGAATAAACCCAGCCTATGTATGAATTTTGCTCTTCCCCAGGCCCAAGGCTTTCTCCAGTGGGACCCCCAAGTGATGCTCCACATGGGAGCAGTCTGAGCCTGCCTGCAGGCTCCACAGACCCGCCCTGGCACTGCTGGGTGCCTGTGGAGCACATGAAAGGCACAGAGGGTGCATGGCAGCCCAAGCCACCTCCAGCTGCCCTGAACCCAACTCACCCAAGTCTGTGCTGAGCCCAGCACACAGCCAAGATAAGGCAGCAGCGAGCTGGGGGACCTGGCCTGCGTGTGCCTTCTCCAGACCTGTTTGTCACCCCTCCACAGGATCACAGCAATGGAACAAGCACTGAGGCTCCTCAAGGCAGAACTTTGCCCTCTCTGACTGCATGAATTAGATGCAGACCTATTAAATCCAAATCATTATTCTTAATACTGTGGTGGAGTGAAACAAGGCAGGCAGTACCACACAGAGGCGAGACTGTTAGATCTCCCAGTCTCCAGTGGGATTTATCATGGCCATTTTTTACAGTCCTTTTGAGCCCAGCAGCCAAACCAACTGCACTCCCCCAGCACACACAGAAACACATTTTCACAAGCAGTGAATACCTTGTAAGACAAGCACTCCCTGCACTTGCAGCAGAAAGGGATTATGTGGCTATGCAGAAAACAGCGTAATAGAAATTTAATTCTGCTGTTTTAAGGATTTGCAAAGATCATTTGCCCAAGGAGAAAAATAACATCAGAGAGTAAAACCATGAGCAGCTGGGTGTGATGGCTACGCACGTCCCTGCCTTTGCTCCAACAGATGTGACTCGGAAATGTCACACACCTCTCCTCCTGCAGCAGCTCTCTCCTGGCTCCCAGTAGTGCCGTGCAGGTAAGCAAACACGGAGGAAATAATGACAAGATGGAAAAGTAAATGAGGGAGAGAGGATCCCACGTTATGTAACACTGCATTTAAAGGATTAATTGGGACAGCCTGATAAGGATGAATTGAATGTGTGAAAGCTACAGTTTTTTTAATTGAGCAGCTTTTCTCCAGGGAAGAGAGCTAAGTTTAAACCATCTGTCCAATTTCAGTGTCATTTGCCAAGGAAATGATTAAATATTTTAAGACTAAATCAAAATCTGGAAATCAAGGCAGGAGCCTAGAAATAAATGATTTTGGGGTTTGTTTTACATGCAGTAATATGAAGTTCAAAGTTGGTGAATTTTAAATACCATTTCTCCCTCCCTCATGCACATACACACACACACACATATGCTCACCCACAGCCAAGTGAAACATTGAGACAGAAGGCATTTTACAGCATCTCAGTGAGCCAAAGGCCCATGTGCAGCAAGGGACCAGAAAAAAAAACTGTGAGAAAGGGTGGGACATCATCTGCCACACAGGGGGAACCCAAAAAGGCACCTGGGGTGAAGGATCCTCTCATGGGTGCCTCAGGGGAAGAGTGAACACGGCAGCACTGACCCCACAAAGTTGTTTTCCAGGAGGCTACCAGCATTTCTAAAGTCTAATAAAGGATCTGAGCTACAGCTGCTAATCACAAGGCAACTGAGGAAATAAGGGAATTCAGGTGTCTCGTACACAAAGCAACTCCTTCCCCACCCCCACATGTTCTGCATTCCCTATGGTTTCCACCCACTCCTTGTGTCCAGCTGTGAGGTGTTGACCAAGGCAAGAGACAGGGGAGGGCACAAAACAGAGCTACTGTGCCAGCATGTCCCTGAGCATCTGCTGGGGTAAGCCAGGCAGCCAGAGTTCATGTTTCCCTTCCTGTTCGGGGCATACTAGAAAGATTTTCCCTTTCCTGTCTTAGAGCTGAAAAGTATCCAGCAGTCAGGACTGGAAATAGGCCTGCTGAAAGGATTACCTGCTTGGAGTGGAGAAAGGTTTGTCTGGAAAGTCACTTAGCTCTCCTGACAAACACAGCATATTTCACTTAAACACAGTAGTCATGCTGTGCCCATCGCTGAATGATGCTGGTGAGAGCTTGGTCATGATTCAGTTTCAGATTAAGAAGCCTAAATTTCAGATGCTTACATTTACACTGAGTGCATAAACTCCCATCATAGTCCATGGTGTTTTAGGGATCATTTTAGTTCTCTAACCAGAGTCTCTGAGTGCCATTTGAGGGCTCTCAGGGTGTCTGCAGAGGGCTCATGGGCATGTCACAATGTCTGCACAGACCTGTGTTCTGCTAGGGACACCCTGGGACCTCCCAGGACCACTGAAGTGGTGAAAGGCACTTGTGTTTAGGACACTGAACCTTCTTCATGACAGCACAGACTTTCCTGCTACACCTCGGAGGTCCAGAGCAGGGCTCAGCCCACACTGCCCGCAGTGTCCCAGCAGGACACCAGCCCATGGTGTCACCTTTTCCATAGGGGACTTCCTCCTACTCCTGCACTGCTCCACCTTTAATGTGTGAAGCCTGGTGTTCTCCCAGGTAGACACAACAGCTGATAGAGGCAGACTTCACCCCCTCCTTGGGCACACCTAGACCACGCTCACGGTGGGTGAACAGAGGTGTTATGGTTGCACTGGAATTTAACCAGGGGCCAAGTGGCAATAGAGCTATTTCCATAAAGTCTTAAGTTGCAGCTCCAAGTGTTAAAGGGAAAACCTTTGCTTTTATTTCTTTTTATAAAGGAAGTTTCTACCCTTTCTGCCTAGGAAGAAACTTGGAGAATATGAGGAAAGCAAACTGAACCAATGAAACCAAAGTGAGCATCATTAGTATTTTCCTCTAAAATCTGATGGTTTTTAACCCAAACTCATAATGGCCCAAGAATTCTTGCTCCTGGCAATGCTGTAGGAGAGGGACTAATCTCAGCTTTATCCAGCAATTGTCTGGTCTGTCACTGAGAGCTCGTTTTCATGGCAGTGAAGCGAAACAGGCACTTTCATCTCAGCGGGTGTCTCAGACACCATGTTAGATGTCAGATATAGAACTTCACTAACTCTGCGCCTATAAAAAGTCATATCCTAGCTGATCACTGCTGCAAAATGATAATTGATTTTTTTTTGCTGTATCATTTAATCAGTTTTTAAGACATAAATGTTATTTTTGTAGGGCAGCCAGCTCCTTAACCTCATTTACAGATTTTTTTAATTTCTGGTTTTATCTTCCCTCAACAACTGGTGCACTTCCTAATGTCCAGCTAATTACATCCATCAGCTTCCCTTTCACCCTTATTAAATATTGATTTGTTTACAGAACTTTTCACCCCACCTCTTAACCAGAACTACTTTGTAACCAAAGTCATTTTTATCAATGAGCAAAATACCATTTTTATTCAAGTATTCAGATGATCCTTTCACATTTTTAATTTTTCTTCTTTGAAAACCAACCACTTACCAAGTACCCAGATTATGCAACCACTTGTGGAACTTGCCTCCTGCTTGCACACCCAGGAAAAAGAAACCTCACTATCTGTCCAGTGATTTCTATACCCTTGAAACAACTCTGTTACTGAGCTTCTCCACAGAACAAATAAAAGGCTGAGCTTCCACTATGGAAGGAGTAATTTTAACTTATAAAACTGTACTGCAAAATTTTATAATGCATTGTAATTTTCGGGACTGCCAGGGCTATTTTATTACTAGCAGCACAAGTTCTTGAGCATCTTGACTGGAATGGTGAGGCATTAGAGAGTAGAGTAACCAAATTCTTAGCATATCCATTAGCATTTTCTTCTTATAATATAGGAATTTTAAATGTGAGGGTATCTAATGTTTTTCCTTCCTTATGAAAAAAGTAGGCATTATTTTGTATGCAGGAAAACATTCTTTCTGATAGAGAAGTTCTTTAACCACTGAATTTTTTTCCCTTTTGACAATATTATTTATTTCCAACCCGACTTTCAATTTAATGAAGGAAACTAAAGCTGCATTTCTTCCTGGTAAACTTAAAATAAATGAGAAATGTTCAGATGAAAACAGTCTTCACAGAATTATAAATCTTATTTTCTTCTGCAATTGCAAAATGTGTTGAAATATACAGTCTAAAATAACCCAGGTACAACCAGTCTGTGTGTCTATTTTAAAACAAGATTATTGGATATTTTTTCCTCTTTGTTGAATTATAATTTCTACACAAAATCATAGCTTGTGCAGGGTAAGATTAAATTTCTTGCTAGAGCCATTTCAGGGGAAAACTACAGAAAAAGGAAGAAAGATATGACTGAACCAGATTCTGCAGTTCTTTTTTTTTTTTCTCCCAGTAATTTCTATCTTATCTTTAGAGGACTTTGTTGTTGAAAGACAACAAAATGAGAGAAACTCCATGGCTGTGGGCTGACCCCTCCGAACTGCTGACCAAAGTGAAAACACCACCCCTGGTGCAAGCAGTGAGCACCCAGAAGATGCCCACAAATTTTCGTCAGAGCAAGGGACTGGGGCGTGTCCTTGGTGGTTGGTCTAGGGGGAACAGGCACCCCTTCCCAGGGCTTCCCCAGTAGCCACAACCTTCACTTTTTGTACCAGATATGCTTAAATAATTACAGGATGGACCACCACTGATGTGGAACTGGGGGAAGAGAGTGGAGGAAGGCTGTAGGAACGCTGGAGCACAGGTCTTACCAGGAGCAGCTGAGGGAGCTGGGAGTGTTTAGCCCAGAGGAAGGGAGGCTGAGGGCAGACCTTACCTACAACCATCTGAAAGGAGGTTGTAGCAAGGTTGGGGTCAGCCTCTTCTCACAAGTAGCAAGTGATAGTACCAGAGGAAATGGCCTCAAGCCGCACCAGAGGAGGCTTAGATTGGATACTAGGAAAATTTTCGTAACTGGAAAGGCTGTTAAGCATTGGAACAGGCTGCCCAGGGATATGGTGGAGTCACCATACCTGGAGGTATTTAAAGATGTAATACTTGGGACAATGGTTTAGTGGTGGAATTGACAGTGCTGGGCTAATGTTTGGACTTAAAGATCTTAGATTTCTTTTCAGCCTAAATGATTCTGTGTTTCTCTGACTCCATGTTTTTATGAAAATAAAAGGGAACTTAGAGCCCAAGACTCACATCACAAAACCACCTTGCCAACCACTAAAAAGCTGGTTTACATATTTGGCTTGATTCATTGTTTTAATTTAATTTTCCAACTCCAGCTGCAAACAGCTCCAGGATATGGCTGGTGGAAAACTTCTCAACCCCGCCAGACCACCCTGGGACATTGTGCTGGGCAGCCACACAAAGAAAAAGGGGCTGTGGTTAGGGTTTGATAATACACCCCGCATTGGCTGATGCATGAGATGTTGCCAAGAAAAACCCAAGGCCACTTCATGTCTCCATAGTAGAAGAGATACTGCTGGTCAGCAGAAATGAGACTGGGAAGCACTGGCTCAGGGCCCCAGCACAAGAACAGCCCTGCTCTTTAAGCTGAGTCCTGTGACACAGAGATTTTATTGAAATAGCCTCTTTGGATGGTAACGGCACTAAAAGGGGGAGGAGTAACATCTCCAACAGCAGAACCAGCGAGCAGCTTCCCGGGGTTCTGCTGCAGCAGCTGCAGACCACGTGCTGGAGGGACCTTCTGTGCAGCCACAGGCTGTGGGCCCTGAGCAAGGCTGCACCAGCATCTCCAACAGGGGAATGTATCTGGGTGCAACTTTCTGCTAAACTCTGTCTCCTCTGTCAATCAAAAGTCAGTGTGTGTCCTACAGCATCCTCTCATTGCTTGCAAGTTATACCATACAACATCACAGATGAATCAGTTCTGGCATGGAAGAACCACAGACAGCACAGACCCCCTAAATAAAGCTGGTGCACTGTCTGCTGTGACTTGCTAAAGTAGGTTAAGCATCTCTTCTCCTAAGGCAAGAGGGCATTCATGACTACGAAGCCTGTGGTGTTGCTGATATTACTGTCCATTGTCATACACATCTGTGTCAAATAGTCAGAACTCCTCAGATCTCATTCTTCTGTAGTGCAAAGGTGTGGGTTTGCAGCTTGTGCACATCATTGTAGAACTGCAGGCTAAACAACTGAAGGGAACTCAAACTGAGGAGCTCTGAAGTGGTGCTGAAGAAGAGTCTGCGCCAGACACGACCCCTCACTGCACTCTGCAAGCTCACCCCTCCTTTACATGACTGTGCAGGGATCACATTGCAGCTCACCAAAGCAGATACCTCCCCCCAGATGCTTCTGCATTGCTGAACTAGATCAGTTTTGTCCTGAGTATATCGTACTCTATCCAGTTCTAAAAACCCACCATTCACTTCAGCAGCTTTCAGGGAGGACACATTTTCTTCCAGCTTTTTAAGTCCTGACTGATATTCATGAAAAGTTTTGCTAACCCGAGAAGCAGCAGGAGAAGGGATATGGAGGAGGAAAATTAATGTTAGTACAGAGATGTTCTGCACGACTTCAAGACAAAAAATAGCCAGGGAGACTTTTAAAGAGACACAGCTAATGCAATGGTCTTGAAATAAAAGCAGAAATGAAGGCAAAAAATTAGCGTGAATTGAGGAAGTTGTACAGTCTGGGAATAAGCTACTGTGGCTGAATCTCTACACTGAGAGAAATTTTGCTGGAGAAACTGAGACTGAAATAAGTGCTGTAACTTAATTTCGGTGCTCCAGAAAGCCAGTGGCAGTCAGGACTTAATCTGCCCAGGCCCAGTACACTTACATACTTTTACTGCCTGCTGTGCTTGAAAGGTGACCCCTACATCCTCATACTCCTACCCGAAACAGAGAGGGATAACATTGTCTTCACTGAGATCAGGAAATATTTTATTATTAACTTGGACCCAACTCCCACCCTAGCACCTGCCTTGACGGCAACAGAGCTCCACTTGAGCAGCTCAACATATCAATTTTT
Source organism: Gymnorhina tibicen (assembly GCA_013399875.1). Classification (NCBI taxonomy): domain Eukaryota; kingdom Metazoa; phylum Chordata; class Aves; order Passeriformes; family Artamidae; genus Gymnorhina; species Gymnorhina tibicen. The sequence continues at coordinate 425,023 of VXAZ01007007.1, forward strand.
TGTGCCTGAGTTGAACATCTCATCAGAGGAGGACCTGACCTGGTGTCTGCTGCCTCCCTCAAGCAATTAACACATCCACTACGGGGAATGTTTGATAGGAAGAATGTCTTCCCTCTCCAGGAGAGGAGAGGTATGACTGAGGTGCTTTGCTAAAGGCACAAAGTGCACCCAAGGTTGTACCACAATGACAATCTGATGTCTTCCAAAGACCTCCAAAAAAATGGCTTTCGAAGGGATCTGAAAATGATCCCTACTTCACATAATATTTGGGAGTAACACTGCTGTTGAGAACAGCCTTTAGCAATACTACTTTAAATGAAAGAGCAAATGAAAGTTAAATGAAAAAATAATCAGCATTTAATGCTCTCTTTTATGTACTTTTCTTTTTTGAGTAAAGTTTTGTGTGATGGGTTTAAAACTAGATCTAGACTGTGCTTCTCATGCATCAGACAGGCTAACTATAAGATACTGAGACACTTGAAAGTCAGAAATGTAGGTGATGCTGATAACGTCTTCAAATAGTGCAATAATAGCGTTCAGTCACTCAAGGTCTTTCATTTTTGGAACTGCCCCATATGAGCGTGACATTCATTAGTTCAAACCTGTATCGTGCTACAGCAGTTTGAAAAAAAAAAGTCACTAGGAAGAGTATTAAAAATTTCATGAAGAAGTCTTTCCCTCAGGCATTTCTTTCAAGGTCAGAAAGCCTCGCTCTTGTTTTTTCTGCTGACATGAAAACATTTGGAGAGATGATGTGATGTGAAGACCCCCACCTAATCCTGATCTTTAATTTTGAAAAACCTTCATCTTCACACTCTATTCAAATGTGACTTTCTTTGATCTCCACGAAATTAAGAAAATTATGTGCCCTGTTCCCAGGCATGCCTGCTGTAGGATGCCCACATAGAAAACTTCTCAGGGACCAGCAGAGCCTCATGAATAAAAACTGCTCCAAACCCTCCTTCAGCCAAGCCAGAAGGAAACATTTATGACAGTTGAAAGGTATGATAAAGGTTGCATCTCTCAGTTTTTCTCTTTGCTTGCAGCAAAGCAAAGTTCACTTCATTTGTGGTGAGGGACCTTGTGCCCGCAGAGGTTCCCATGCAGGACCAGATCCCAGGGAACACGCACTGCCTGGAGCAGATACTCCAGTCTCCATCCCAAACCCCAAGCCCCTGCTCTCCCCATCATCCAGCTCTTGGAATCCTCAAACCAACAATTGCAACATTCAATCTCAAGGATCATTGGCAATGTCAAGAGGAGAAACACACCCATTTGGGTTCCTCTGTCAGATAAAACATGGCTATTCCCAATGTCACTTTCAAATATCAAGGCTTTCAAAATTCTGTGAAAATATGATTTATGGAGTTGTGCATGGGGGAATTCTATCAACATTAAAAACAGAGCTTGTCAGTATTTTATGACTTTTCCTTCCTCTCATCTCTAGCCTTTTTTTTTCCAAAAAAAGGGCATTTTTTATAGTTCAGATGAGTTCTCAAAAAAAGTTCAGTTTTCTGATGACTAAGTTTATCAAAACCACACAGTAACAAGGAAAAAGATTTTAAAAGCATCAGTGTGATTTAGGTACCTAAATCCTCTTCTGTAATAATGATGAAGACCCTGTTCTGCCAATTCATCAAGCTTGGCTTCAGGGCTCCTACAGGAACACAGCAGTTTCAGGAGCAAAATCACCCCATCAGTTTGCCACAAATTCACCTCTAAAGTTTTATGTTCCTTAAAATTTTTTTGAGAACTTTATACCTGTATTTGTTAGACTGCAGTTGAGTACCGCCTGCCCAAACCCTAAATTCAGACAGGAGTGGTATCTCTTAAAGCCAGCACAAAAACTTGAAGTCAATGCAGCCCGTGCTGTGTGCTCTGGCCAGTTTGGGAGCACAGCTGCATTCCCAGCAGGCTCTGACAGGCAGCTGGCAGTGCCCAGTGTCCTCTCCCCTCTGCTTCTCATGTTTGCAGTTTGATGTCCCCTCTGGTTGTGCAGACACAAGTTTTCACAGGACTGTGATGGAGTCAGGATCATGGAAATGGTCTGGGCTTTCCAAAAGAGAAAGGCAAAGGATGTCCAAGAAGAAAAATAAATATCCATTTCTTTGGGCTCGTTAGAGTTCATAGCATAGCCCTACAAGTAAGAAGAGCAGCAAGAAGAGAGGAAGAAGTGGCAGGACTCTTCTCTGGGGGAAAAAAAAAATTAAAAAATTGTAGATGGCAATCCAACCTGACCTTACTGAAAATCAGGAGCACCTAGGCTCCCTTCTAAGAATTTTCCCCCCTCCCTCAGGTGCACACCCTTCCTATCACCTGCTGCTGCTTATGCCCAGAGCTCCAGCCCCAGCTCCACAGCAGGGCCAGCTCTCCCTGCAGGCTGCCCCCAGCACAGGCAGCCCGAGCTCAGCCAGCATTCAGCGCACACTGTCACTGGCATTTTGACTTATCTCATACAGGGAAGAAAAATACCCTAAAACAAAGCCCCAAACCAGTGGAGTTTTGTTGCTATGCTGTGGCAGGATTCCCTCATGGCATAAGAACACGTAAGATGTGCAAGGAAGTGATTGAGTCATCATCCCTGGAGGTATTTAAAAGATATGTAGATGCGGCACTTGGGATGTGGTTTAGTGGTGGACTTGGCAGTGTTGGGTTAATGGTTGGAGTCAGTGATCCTGGAGGTCTTTTCCAATTTAAATGACTCTATGATTATAAATTGAAAGCTTTCTGCAAGGTTGGGAATTTCATAAGCACACCCTTGTGCCAGGAGTATCCGATAGGGCTGAGCTCTCAGTGCAGTCTTTCCCTTATGCAAGCTCTTCCATCCCTACCCCTGCCAGGACATTACGGCTTTGAGACCACTGACCACCACCCCTCTGTAAAAAGGAACTGAAACTAGCTTTTTCGTGCATGTGCAGGGCTTCTTCTTTCCAAGCAAAATGACACATGCTCAGGCACAGACTGCAATTCTCAGCCTCATTTCCGTAGGAGGTCAGCCTAAAATCTTGCGTAGAACAGTCCAGCTAAGCACAGAAAGGTGATAGACAGTCACAGTTACTGCAGTGGACAGCTGGGCAGCCAGGATCGGCCCAAGGAGCTCCCCCCATCTTCCCATAAAGTACATCCAGGAGGGTTCTGAAGCTTCTGAGTCCTGGGCCAAATCACAGAGCTGCATCCAGGTGCAGCAGTCCCCAAGGATCACGATCAAGACCAACAGAAGCCTCCTCTAGTGAGACCAGTGGCCACAACTGAGTCAGCTGATGGATGTGGGCACGTGCCCCAAGCTGCTGCACACAAGTTGTGGGGACCCAGGGAAGCTCAGAGCCCATGGGGACTCAGACAGGTCCCCAGACATGCTGCACACAAGGAGGAAGGACTGGAATGGGTGGCAGATGAAGAGCAGCCTGACAGAACACAATGCCATGCCCTAGGATAGCTTGGCACTGCTCAGACACAAGTCTCAGCTTCGCTGTTTTACTGGGCACAACCCAGCAAATCCATTTACTCTCCTGCTAATGCTCATTTTATCACCCTCTAATTTTATGAGAACTTCCTAACACAGAAAGCCCCTGCAATGTGTATGCAGAAGGCTTCAGTGCTGACCTTTAAGGCTAATGGCTCTGTCTGCACTTGAGATATTTGGACTTGTACACTTAAAGCCAGATCTTGGGCTGACAAGCACTGTGAGCAATATTGGTGGCACTCCCAGCAGGCCAAGCAGAGTTCCAGTCAGAGGTGTGCAGGGGGTCTGTGTAGGGATGGAGCCAAGGACGCTGTCCTGCCCTGGGATCAGGATGCTTCTAACAGTTCACTGAAGGAAGATGCTGCTGCTAGCTTTTGGGCAGCAGTAGCACTTTTTCAGCTACAGTGGCAAAATCTGAAAAGCAAAAGGATCACAGGATCTACACTGGCTCAGTGCTCACCACCAGTTTTATCTCCTTCCTTGTAATGCCCAGGCAAGACGCTGAAGTAAACTGTCCAAGCAGAGCTTTCTGTCAAGTTCAGAGTTTAGGGATGCAAAGTCTTCTTGGGATGAAGTGCCACAGCACTAAGGCTGCTGCCACTGACACCATCAGCCTCATCTCCAGAGGCAGTCCATCACATGCCCTGACCCCTTGTGTTTTCATATGCTAGTAGAGCCTACAAGCCCTGTGTGCACTCACTGCCAAACACAAGAGACTGGTGCTCCTGGGAGCCTTCAAAACAGAAAGAACACACAAGACAGGAGAATAACATTAAATGACTGTCTTGTCCACAGCCAGCCTGGCTTCTAAGCACGGTGGTTCATAATCACGAAGTTATGATTAGGAGTTAAGCTTACCTGTTCGTGCACCTTGCAGTGCACAGTCTTACAAAAGCCAATGTAATTGATTTCATCATACTTTCGTCATCTTACTAGTAAGAGATATGAGTGCTCATATCCTCTGCTGGACCAGCATAACCTTGGGCATTAGGTGACTACATAGCCAAAGGCAAATAGGAACTTTCATTACCTGAAAGGAGACTAATGTTTATTTTAAAGTCCCAAAATTAAAGTAGAATTTTGGCATTACAATTGTGTTTTTCATCGAACCTTCATGCAGATGGAAATCTTCATATAGTATAAAGCTGTTTTAGAGACCCACACAGAACAGAAAGCACTTTAAATCTGCACAGAAAGACTTAGAAGCAACAAAGACCTGGTCAAAGGAAAATAAAACAAAAAAGTAGGCATTTTCCCTCACATCTGACTACAACACCCAGATCCCAAAAGCAATTTTCAAGTAATTTCATGGAAACATTTATTGTCTCCAGTAAAGTATTTGCAGACAGTGAAACCTGGAATGGCTAATAGGCACTTGTCCATGATCTGCATCTAAGGAGTTGCCTATTATTAGTTAATGAGCAGACATCAATTCAGGGTTCTAATTTTAGCACCAACACATGCCAGGAACTGGAAAGAAAAAGAAGCAAAGAGAAACAGGCCAGGACTGAATAAAAAAAATATGTTCTGCTGCCTTTCCACCAGTTGTAGAACCTGTCCCACCTGTCACATCTCTGACACCAGTTTAGTCTCCTGACAGCAGCAGTCACACCATGGTGTGGAACAGAAGCACAGACATGGCAGTGACCCCAGAGATCAGCTCTCTCTCTCCTGAAGGCAAGCTCAGGTCTCCTCCAGCAGGTCCTGATCCACCTCTAAAGCTGTGCAAAAGCAAGGCTGCTACTAGAGGTTCCCAAGGGCTGGGGCCATGTCTTTGAACAGCTCTTCCTCTTCTAAACTAGGACATCCTTCAAGAGCAGAAGACTTCACTGTCAGGCTGGAAAGACCCAACAACACAGTTCTATGAGATGTACATGACTGCTGTGAAGAAACAATGGATTGGTGCTTGGTGCTGCAAGGACTCCACATCCAGCAGGGAACAAGTATCCAGCAGTGTCAGTCATGGTCAAGCCCCTACAAATACATCAGAGAGGTCTTAAACACTGAATCATTAACAGCACAGCTTTGGCTCTTCAGAGTTTGGCAGATTTATCCATCTTTGGTTTCATAGCTCCTCATCAAACATGGGCAGGCCCTTAACTGGGTGTCCAGAGCAAATAAAAGCTGAGCATGGCACTGTGACATTGCCACTTTTCACTTAGCAGGCAGGCAATTATTCTCATGTTTAATTGTATCTGATGAATGACACTCACAGGCCCCATGCTGTTTAAAATGTGACATATTTTATTTATCATAGCAGCTTCTACAGTTCCACAAATGGATGACACAAAATCCATTATCATTTTGGAAGCATTATTATTCACACAAACATGTCCCAGAACCTTAGAAATTTTTTGAATTCCTCTTTTTTTCTACATTCCTTTTAAATCAGAATGCAAATTCCCTATCTTGCCAATGAGATTTCCTCCTCCTCACCAACCCAAAATAAATTAGAGAACAAGCTGCTATCTCTAAAAGCTTTATAAATAAAACATACAGCACACACACACATAAAGGCTACAATTTTAGAGTACTTTTGTATCCTGGATGGATTTAGAGATGTCATTGCAAATGCACAGATGCTGCCAGTCACGGGAGCTTAACAAGCGCTATGAGGTTTGACATCCCATCAGACTGCAGCCCTTTGTGGCAGCTGAGGCCTCCCAGGGCAGAAAGTAACATGACAATTGCGTCTATCAAAGAGAGAAAATAATGGCAACCATGCCGGCAGATACATCAAGGGATAAAACTAAAATTACTCTTTCCTGGCTCAACTAAATAAAAAATTATGACAGTTCAAAAGAATGTTAAAAGTTTTCTGGAAGTGGCTAAATCACACTATTCCAAGCTGTCAGTGGAAACATTTGCTTTTTTCTTTACCTCAAAAAGGAAATTTATTTTTTTTTTAAAAAAAGGAAAAAAATTACTCAATTTGAGTTTTGATTTTTCTCCTTTTTTCCAACCAAAACATACAAAATATGAGGAGAGAAGAAGAACAGAAAGTAGTTCCAGAGCTAAGAAATCCTGTTTGCTCTACGAGATTGTGCTGGTTTCTAACTCAATTAACACAAAGCTGCTGTTGAGGCATGGCCCATCTGTCGGTGGTGCCCGCAGGGGATGGCTGCCGGAGGTGGCCTGGCAGAGACAGAGGCTGCACTAAAGTTTCCTTCCCATGGCATCATGGCATCTAACGCAGTCTGAACACCGACTCAAAGCTCTCCGTGGCTTCCAGCCCTCCAGCTCGGACACTAAACAGGCAGAAAAGGTGAAAAAAGGAAAAAAGAGAAAAACTGGAGCAGGAGGAAAATACTGCATTCCAAACTGAACAGCTTGAAACTTTTTAACCCATGTTTGGAAAAATTAGATGACATCTCTCAAAGCAGTCCTCCTGCGGCACCAGCACCCACTGTGAGCGAGGAGGCGGCTCCCTCACTGCCTGCCCAGGGATCACAGGGGCTGGCCACAGGATCTCTGTCCGATCCCAGCACAGAGGAGGCAGAGAAGTATACGAGCACCCCTGAGCAGCTCTGTGAAGGGAGGTGGCCCTGCATCAAGCCCGAGGTGAGGGGTGTGAGACAGAGGTCTGCAAAAACCTCTGTCTGTCCACCTAGCTCACTATATAAGTCTCCAAATAATCATTTTCCTTTCTTTAGGGCTTAAAAGGCCCCCAAGGGATCAAACAGGTGGATTCAACAGCCAAAATGGGTTCTGCAGACAAGTGGCTGTCACAAAAGCGGTTTTTCTAAGCCGGATCACAAGTGTGGTTAGCTTCAAGTGCCACGGTGGCCACTAAAAAGCTGAGACAAAAAGAGTCATGCTGGAAGTTTTAAAAGGTCAGATGCATTTTAAGCATTTTTGAGGTCTGGTTCATTGTCCCTGCTCCTACAGAAAGCTCTCTGTTAGACTTCCACCTGAGCAGGTAACACAGCTTAAGGCATTAGCTCCACTCTCAGCATGAGGCACACAGAGAAGCCTTGCAGGTCTCTGCCCACCCGAGGTGATGTCTGACCCCCACAGCAGCTTGCCGAGCTGGGACAGGCTGGGAGACTGCTTGGGAAGCCCCAGCCCTGACTAACCCCCTGCAAAGGGAAGCATCTGCCCTCACTGGCATTTTCCATGAAACAGGATACCCACAAACTTCATAGCATCTTTTTCTGCCCTGAAATGGGAAATTTCATTACCCATGTGGGTGTCTGAGTTTTTGGAAAATGCTACGCTCCTGTCCTCAAGCCCCACCCACAGTAAACAGACCTAAAAAACAGCTTCTTCACTCCCATTAGGCTCACTAACCTCCATTTTCACTAACCTCAATTTTCACTGCATTTCCCCTGTTCCTGGATGAGGAAGAAGAGTGAGGGACACCAAGCTGACCTTCAGCACCCCCATGCAGTATCTCTAAACTGTTCTCCCAGCTTGTTTTGCTCAGCTCCTTTGCAAACCAGACAGCCCCAGCCTCCTTTCACAAACCCCACTGTGGGGTCAGACACAGGGGTTCATCACACCCTGTGTCTGCTCTGCTTTTTGGCTTTTTCCTACCTGCCATTTACTGTTGTTCAGTAACCAGGACACAGCTGGGTCTCGGGTCACCAGGCAAGGCTGTCACGACATGCAGACAACTGCAGCACTACAGCTTAAAGCCAGAGTCCAAGGGAAGGTGGCAACAGGCAAGGCACAAAGGAGAAAATCAAGCTGCCATCTTAACTGTGATTTCAGTGATTCATAGGAGTCATTTTAGTCAATTCACTGGTTAATGACTTAGCAGCACTGGCAAAAGGTCAAATCACAAATGGGTAAGAGCATTTCTCCAAAGCAATCACTTATTTCTCTATTTCCAGCTCTCCATTTCAACTTGAAGAGCAGCACAAAAAAGAAGAGAGAAATCAGCTTTCTGTCTAAAGAAGACTTGTGAGAAACCACAAGTGCCAAGCACGTTTCCTCTCCACCCTTGTCTCTTTTCATACCAGACCAGTTCCTTAATCTGCTACAGCTGCCACTTCTTCAATGGTGAAAAATATTTGTAATACACATTGCTGAATGTTGCAGAAACACTGAAGAGCAAGTGGAGATCAATTAAACAGCCTTATCCCTAAGCAGCAACATGTTGAAATGCAGGAAAGGCAAGTGATAACCAGCAATGGGTCAATGCAATGCACTAGCTTCATTAAAATCTACCTTTAAAAATAAATCCTGCTGAAGTACAGCTGATGTTTTATCCTATTTGCATGTGATCTTCATGTAAGTGGTGGTAACAAGATGACAGATAAAGGCAATAGAAAAACATGGTATTAATTGTGCAAACTCCTTGGTTTTAAGTCCTAAGCACATCAAAATATCCACACCATAAGAGATCAGGAGAATTCAAAGAAAGTAAAAGCTTGTCAGCTCCTGTCCTTCCCTCCCGGAGGGCAGGAGACAACTGAAGCAGCACTCTGGGATCAGTCCCTCTGGTCCTCTGACCATGGTGCCCCAGAGGGGTCATCTTTCATTTCAAAATCATCTTTAGCCATTCCTCTCCCTTCAGACATGGTTTATTAAAAGACATACTAGAGGAAGACTGACATGGACATAGGACAGGAAGAAAGCATGAAGGAGCCCAGATATTCTTAGCTCTGACAGGTCTGTGGGGACATCTCTAGGTGAGACTCTGAAACAGACAAAACAGCAGATGGTGGTGGCAGCAGATAAGAGATGTCCCCTCAACACTGCGCTCTCCACATTTGACTGAGGCATTTAGTGCATCCATCCCAGCCATCCTGGATGCTATTTCTACACACCCTCCCAGCTGTTTCCACCAAACCTGAATCCCTCAAGTATTTTGTGTATTGTTGCAGTTTAACCCCAGCCAGCAGCTCAGCCCCACACAGCCGCTCACTCACCCTCACCAGTGGCATGGGGGAGAGAACTGAAAGCATGAACATGAGAAAACTTGAGGGTTAAGATACAGGCAGTCAATAGCAAAAGCTATATGCACAAGCAAAGCAGAACAAGGAATTCATTCACCTCTTCCCGTGGGCAGCCATCTCCAGAAAAGCAGAACTCCATCACACATAACACAGACTTCAAAGAATGAACACCATCACTCTGAGTGTCTCCCCTTTCCTCCTTCTGCCCTCAGCTGTATATGCTGAGCTTGAGGCCATATGGTCTGGGATATCCCTGGGGTCAGTTGGGGTCAGCTGTCCCAGCTGTGTCCCCTCCCGCTCCTTGTGGCCCCCCAGCCCCCTCACTGATGGGGTGGGGTGAGGAGCAGAAAAGGCCTTGGCTCTGTGTGAGCCCTGCTCAGCACTAGCAAAAAGATCCTGGTGTTATTAACCTTGTTTCCATACAAACCCAAAACACAGCCCAATACGGGTTAGTGTGCAGAAAATTGTGTTTTGCTGAGACAAAGGCACTTGCTTTCAAAAACAAACAGGACTGAAACAGTTTACCTTTTTCAAAACCATCTCAGCTGTTTAAAACCATCCTAATTTACTGATGTTCACTTGATTAGAGGTATCCCTAGGAAGGGCTGGGACCTGAAATAGGATTACATCTGTAATGAGGTGAGATAACACACTACACCTGAGAGTTTTTGACCGTGGGTGGGGTTAATTTCAATCCAGGACAGATTTTCACAGACTTACATTCCTACCCGACCTTTTCCAGTTTCCAAGAAAACGGTTCTCTTTCATGCTGCCTTTTTTTATTATTATTAACTGAACAAACTTGATTGATTGGGCCATACAACATGACAAGAAAATAAAGACAGTTTGAGATGAGCATTTTTCATTTGCACTGCTCTAGTGGATTACAATAAGACTGTTGACCTTATTAAGATTCAGGTTAACAGCCCACTTCAGAAATATCTACATGTGCACCTGAGTGTTAAACTAAATGCTTGGAAGACATATTAAATCAAATAAAGATTGATAGCTTGTTGTTTCTATCCTACCAGTCATTCAAGCACTGCTTCCTTCTGCATATACATGAAATAGAGAAAACTGACAAGGGTGTTTCTCATGGCTGCTCTCCTTTCAAAGCACACCTATCTTTACACAGGTACCTTTGTTGCAAGGGCACCATTTTACTCTTTGCTTACACAAATCTAGCACAATGCACTGTGGCAATGTGTGTTGTGCATCATCTGCTGCAAACCAAAAGCATACATGGGCTTGAATTCAGTCCTTCCTACTTGCAGAGGTTATAAGCCTCAGATCAGTCCCACCACTTGCCCTAGGAATCAAGTTTGAAAGAAGAGACGGGACCTGAGAGGCAGAAGCTCTGAAGTACATACCTTTCAAGGACAATCTGGATTTATTATTGTTAACACACTCAGTCACAGCCCACTTAGATAGCCAGTGCACATATGAGATCCCCTAGAAATCCCTTCCCACCATGCCACCTGGGATGCAGCTTCATGAAAGGAGCATAAAGAACTACCCCTCCACCTCTGTTTGCCCCTGGTGAACCAGGAGCAATGACAGGGAGTAGGATTTACCAAGATAGACATGCATTTTACTACATCAGTAGTCAAAATTTTGCCTAAACCTCCGCTCAAAGCTTCCTCCTTAACCCAGACATATCCTGTGGGTAGGGACCACCACCATTTCTGGTTCTCCTTCTCAGCATCCTCAGCAGCAGAAATGGATTCAGGACAATAAAAGTGTTGCCTTAATTCAGGTTGTCTTCCCCAGTGTCCCATGATTAATGATTTTATTTCCTGATTACAGAATGAAAGAAGATATTCATTCCAGCTGAATCAGACACTGCAAAGGTCCTCAAAAAATCATCTAAGTGATCCCGCCAAGACAGGGAAGCACAGGATCCTAGCCTGTCCCTGGCACATGTTCATGAAAACTCTGCTGATGACTGTTTATAACCTTCCCAGATGATTTATCAAGGCATTCCTCCCTTTCTAGTTAAAATGTTCTTTCTTCATCCGCTGTAAAAATTAACCCCACTCAAGCTGAGGTGCTCATGGACAACACCATGACCTGGTGACTGCTGGCTTCCAACATACCACTTTGTCATCATTCACTCCATAATTTTTTTGAATGCTACACTACAGCAGCCTCATTCTCCATCTAGCTCCTACCTGACAGATCCTTTTTTCCATCATGTTATATCAAAAGCATAACATATTTTGTTTCCCTTTTTTAAGCTCTTCTTTGCCTGTTCTGCTTCTCTCATACTGTCTCTTAGACACAGAGTTCACAGTAAAACTTTTTAAATCCTACATTAACCTGTCCTTGCAAGTCTCCTGTGTCCCAAAGCAGAGGGATTGTTCTGGCAGGGAGCTGGTGGCTGGTGTTGATTCAGTAGCACCACTCTGGCTTTGCACCCTCCTTTTGCTGCACCAACCTGCCCTATCTCACCTTAAAGCAGGCGTTAGGGTCACGATACAATTTCTGTGCTTAACAAGCCTCCTCCAGGCCTCAGTAATGGTCTGAACTACGCTCACTTCAAGCCTCTGGCACACGTGTAGCAATTAGATTTCACGTGTGCCTCTAAATTAAGCTAAATTATTCCATGTTTGCCATGGCTAAAAGCAAACACATGAACAAGACCAGAAGGTAAGGAGCAGGAACTTATTATGCAGCAGTCACTTGAGTCTGAGCCCTTGCTCTTGGCCAAAAGAGGTCTCAAGCTCTTTCTCCCCTGCAGCACCTTATGAATGGGGTCCAGCTGCCTTGAGGCAACTGCAATTAAAAGTATTCTCCAGAGGAGCAGATTTCCTCTGACAAAGTATTTCTGTGTTCCTCTACATTACATTCTTATCCATTAATAAATGCAGCAAGCTTCTCTCTGTTACTCTGTGTTTGCTTTAATAACTAGCATGAAGCCTGTATTTATTACCCAAATCCTGTTTCTAAATCTCACTCCTAGATAAAGCAATAATGACACGGCTGCTCTCCTCAGATTGCCCCACAGCTTTTCTTTCTTTCATAAGGAAAAAAACCTACCTCTACCCTGCCCCAACGGACCTGCTGCCATTCTGCCGTCTGACATTGCTGCCAGAAACATCCTGGGTTGTCCCAAGTTGCCATCCTTCCTGGGAAATCAACACAAAGATCACAATGACTTCCCAAAGCAGATGCACAGAGTGCATGTCTCCATTTACTCAAAGACTGGAAAAGACTATGGTTATCTCCCCAAAAGTGGCAAAGCCTCATCTGGAGTCTCACTGAGAGACACTCTGCTGTAGCAGAGAGCAGTCTTTCAGTACGTATGGGAGGGTGTCATTAAGAGAGCCGCTCAGGTTTGCATATGCTCTGAGTGTCTTAAGTAGAGTAGAGTCTAGTAATCACAACAGAATAAGCTCAAGACTTTCCTTTTCTGGGAGACTACTTGGCTCAGGGAGCGATGCTCTTCCAGTGATGCTCCTGCACTTCCTTCCAAACCCCAGAAGAGCAGTGCTGTCTACAAGCAAGAGAGATGTTTTGCTCAAGGAAAGATGTAGGAAAGTTGTTGAGATGAGGAAAAGAAGCTCAGAAAGCCAAAAATACATTAAAAAGGAGAGCAGCCAGGTTTCCAACAGGTACAAGCTCAAATGGCTTTTAAAGCAGTTAAAAATTGTCCTCTCCTGGCTCTAGTGAGATCAGCAGAGATCAGTTCCCAGTTGCTCACCAGATTACTTCTTCCTCAGCAAGCAGTCAGTCTGAGGGAAGGTTAAAATCTGCTTCAAACAACAACCACCTGGTTATGTCAGACCAGGGGACCTGGTCAACCTTGGCAGGAGCACACAGAACACCTTGGCAAGAGCACACAGCCGATGGAGCAGCAGAGCTGTCCCCAGCACCCATCCGCCCTCAGCCACGGGCTGTGGATACTGAAAAGCTGCTAGCAGAAGGTTTTCCAGCTTCTTGCAATATCCTGTGAGAATCTTTCCTTTCTCACGCAAGCTATGAAAACAGTAAGATGGTTTTTGTATAACTATCTGAATACCTGGTGTTTGTCTAAGTCTGTTTATGATACATTGGAGAGGTGTTTTGGAAATGGGTGTTGTAGAGTTAACCAGTCATGCTAAGAGGCAGATGGTCAAGGACCAATGACCTTACGCCATTCAAGTGAACTAACACATAAAAACCATCTGTAATTAAAAAAAGAATTCCATTTCTTGCTGGATCTGTGTGTGGCTGTATCTCTCTCTCTCCGCCGCTGGCGCAACAACGACAACGGGCTGCTGTAGCAGCTGATGGGTGAACACCTCACAGGGAGCTGTGCCAGGAGATCCAGCCCATGATCCTGCATCTTACCAGGTTCCCAGTACCACACTCAGCTGGTCAGTCAGCTCCTATGAATGTCACCCTGCACTCAACCCATCTCTTACCCGCTTTGAAGTTGTCTGCTCCCTCCAATCCTCCAGCATAACAGCTCATGTAATCAGTCTCTAAACCTGGTTTAGTCAAGTGATCTGGATTAGCTTTAAAAAAACAGAAAAAAAAATTGTTCTGTCTTGGTTCAGGTTTTTTTTTACCCCCCTAACCCACTCATTTTGACCATCCAAAGCTTCTGGACAATCATACATGACATGAGATGGGACAGCTGGGAACCTCTGGAAGGAGATCAGGGATGTAAATGGAGCCTAATAACAACTGGAAGCATGTCAGGCTCCCACAGAGCAGAAGTCTCAGAGCCACGGGGGTCTCAGATGCAACACTCCAAAGCAGTTGTGTTGTGTTGGAAGCTGTTAATTAAACACAGTTTATTTTGGCTTTCAGTGATTTACACAGATTTAAAGCCAGACTGGTTAAAGCAGTCATTTTGCAAGACCTGTGCCATCCATGTAGCTGCCTTTAATTACAAGCAACACCAAAGAAGCTCTTTTCCCCTATCAGTTTTCTTATCAGTGTTACTTTGGGCAACACTCTAATGAAATACAACTGCATTTTGAAGAAGAGCTTTTATGGGGACTTTTAGACCAAATACCTGGATGCTTCTAGAAGCCCAGCTTGGTACCAATTAAAAAACGGGGCAGTGTGACCTAGAGAATTCAAGGAAATGTCATCGCCTACTGTGAGCTCCTGGGCAGCAGCTCCGTTTGCTAAAATTAGAGGAGCAAGAATCTTTGTTTTTAAACGTGCCAGATTATTATCTTTTACATAAATGCTCAAATGTTTCAACCTAGTCCATACTACATCAGGAAAACCTAACAATTTTTGCATAGGTTGCTCTGACAAAACCTGGCATGTGCTGAATTTTCTGGATAAGGTATTTTGTTGAATAAGTGATGGAAACAATTTTTAAAAGGTCAAACCCTAAGACCTGAAAGTTGAAAACTTTACTGAAATCAGGTCACACTCTATATGGACAGAAACTTGCAGTCTGCATTCTCACAGTAGCTGCTACCTGTTTTGTGCCAAGAACACAACAGGCATTGTCTGAGACAAGAAAAAAGACAATTTCTGCCCTAAGAACACCTAAAACCCAACAGACAATGTGAACTGAAGGCCTTTGGGGTGTTCATCTTTGTACATTAGTATAGTCACTACAGTCCATAAAAAAATAAACTGGAAAGGGAGAGGAAATCAAATTTTTTGTGACTTGATGGTGAACACGGGGGTGATGCTGGGTTGATAGTTGGACTTGATGATCTTAAAGATCTTTTTCAGCCTTAAGGATTCTGTGATTTTGTGATCTCTTGGATAGTTTTGCATCAGCCCAGATAAATCTTCAAACCAGAAGTCATTGTACAGCAAATCCCTGCAGGCCATGAAGGCATCCAGCTTCTCCTCCAAGCTCCTGTGATCCTGCAGGAGAGCTACCAGCTGCCTTCAGCAGTGCGCCCACGGACATTACACATCACATCTCACGTGCAATATTCTTTAGATTTTAATGGAGAACTAGTTCTTCTCTAGGATGATCTAGAAACCACATGCAAAGAACAGAACTGCCTTAGAATCTAGATGATGTAATTTATTTTCACCATTACTTTTATCCCTACTGAATCCAGACAGACTTTTTGGTGAAGGATATAAGACCCTGGAGTTCATTTATTCAGGCATCATCCCCCTACTTGTGAGTCTTTCTCTCATACTGCAAAGTCTTCTGCAAAGGGCATCGCTCCCTGGCACAGCTTTCATATCCATGGGCAGCTACACAAAGAGACACAGGGACCATTTATAGGTCTCATCCTACCAAATGACTGATTGTTGTGTTGTAAGCAAAATTCAATTAGGAGAGCCTGCAAGATCAGCCTCTGTGCTTGTTAGCATCCAGCACAGGGCAGCTGGTTTGGCTGCCTATCGACTGAGCAATCGACAGACAATTGCTGCATCCAGCCACGGAAACATCCAAGGAGTGCAGTTCAGGAATGGGGGAGGTATCCAAATAAAATCAGCCTGAAGGGGCTTGATCTACAAGACAATTATAAGTTTCCGAGTTTGCCAACAAAACTTCAGCATTCCCCTTATAAGAAATCTTTCATACATGACATTTTGCTTGCCTGCCTCTAACAATAAACAGCTCAACCATTGATTTTGCTGCTCCCACAGGTGTAAACCCTGCAGATCAGGATCTGGTTTCTATGATTGTATCTAAGTAAAGAGCTCCTAAATCAAACCTGAATCTACCCTGAAATGTCCAGGAGAGGCCTCAGAAGTACCCTACACGAGTTACCACAAAACCTCATGGCCTTATGCATACCCCTGGTCCTCTGCTCCTCAAATCATCGGCTCTCTCCCCAAAAGTTTCTCACTTTGCAAGGGAGGGGCCTAATAATCAAAGGCTCTTCCAGAAGAGGATTTATTGAGTATCTGAGGAAAGTGAATGACCTGAAGGTATGTCGCTTGTTGTCTTCCCACTGTTTGCACGCATTTAAACTAAATCAGATTTTTAGATAGACTGGAGTTGGGTAATTTCCTTCCAAGTACTTAGGACCTGTCACAACTCCTAAATGACTTATCATCACATAAGTCTCAGGAGAGCCTGGGAACAGACATAACCCAGAGGGGAACTCTGTGGTCAGTGAAACAGCAGAGTTCAGGACAAGAATTTTAAATATTTCCCCTCTAAGCTCCAACAAACTTTCCCCTGGCTGGACGCACACCCAGGTCAGTGATCTGGCATGTCCAGGCCTGATAAAGGCAAGATTATTCAGCACAGCAGTTTAATACACGCAGTCCTTACACCAACATCCCACCTATTCCACAGAGGCTTTTATCAAAGTCACCAAGATCTGACAGCTCAAGTGTGCTGGAAATCTTGGTGCCACATTGCCAGAAAATTTCAAAACAAGTAATTATTGAAATGGTCCCAAACCAGTTTGTGACTATTGTGGAAAGACTAATGGGTTACAGTGAGAGGGGTAAAAACTTCCTGGAGTCTTCTCCAGGATCAGGGTTTGCTGCTCCCAGCCCTTAGTTTCATTGCACACAGGAGCCAGCAAATTAAGACTTGAGCCATTATAAAAATTTGCATCATGTCAGAAGCGTTTGGTACCCTGAGGATGATGTACTCAGCACCATCTGACAGTCAGCACTAAATGATGGCAGTGATTTCCAGTGGGACCAGAGTCTGGACACAGCATAAGATACAGAGGCACCACCAAGAAGACACCTTGATGCTGGCCACTTTGGAGTCCTGCGTTTTAGCCAGCAAATGCAAAGTTTCCTTGGCACTCGCAAAAGACGATCAGAGCAGGAGAAGTAATCAGACTAAACAAGCACTGTCCAACCACTGCAACGAAATACATTATAGCTTCACTTCGGACTGACACTGCGTGGCTACTTTATTTAGAAAACAAAAGGGTTTATCTGTTTACAGAGTCTTGCAGCTTCCAAATTGTTAAGCAATTGTCATTGTTTTGATTTTCTGCAAGGGGAAACTGAGAAATGATTCCCAGTCACAGAGGGGCTGGATAAGCAATGGCACATACACAAATCACAAATCCATGTCCACAGGAGTAAGTTTATCCTCCTCTAGCTTCTGACCTGCCTAACAAAACCAAATAAAAATCATCTACTCACACTTGTCTACAGATAAGGGAGTTATTTACTGACTAAACTTCTCCATGAACAATATTTCAAGCACTTGTTCCTCTCCATCTGCTTCGCTGTTTTATCGAGTGTGATGAACATGGGAGGTTGTTTCCTCAATTTTTTGTTCATTTCCTTCTTATAATTAACCACATTAGCTTTTTACAGCAGCATGAGAAACACCTCACTCCCTGTTAAACTGCCAGTAGATTCAACAACAACAATTCATTATATCCTGCTGGACTTAGATCATCTCTAAGAAAGATGATCTGGGTAAACATCTTTCTCTGATACCCTCTGTTACAGCTTAACTTTTGGGGAAGGGTCAAAGATACAAGATGAAAATATACAGCATCTTTTTCACCTTCCATCTATCAAGAAAAAAAAAAAAAAAAACAGAAAGAATACAATCAGCAAACACAAAGTACTTCTCTGCAGGTCGATAGTCGGTAAAACAATCTGCAAAGAGTCCCTGACCTTAACTGAACAACCTCTGAAATCATGCATGATCCCAAGATCTGCCATTTGACCAGAGCACAATCACTACCCCAAAAACATCCTCACTAGCAACCACAACTAGAATTGGATTTGAACTCAGAGACAAGAAACTAGACTTTATTGATCTTCTTACCTGGAATTCAATGACACAGTGGGGAGGCCAGAAACCTGGATTCATGGGCTGAGTTTAAACTTCTCCTGTCTGGTGATTTCCAAGCAGTGTCTCTTACAGAAAGCCAACCTATTACTTTTCGTTTGTCTGGCTTTGCAGCTTCCTTTAGAAAGCTTCACATGAATGATAAACTTGTAAATATAAAATGAAATTTGAATCATTACTGTTCCAATTACTGAAATAACCTGCATTTGTTAGAATTTTATTCTTTAACTTGTGCTCATTAATAGTATCTAAATGTCAAGAAAGCATCTTTGTGTCTGTGCATTCATCCTACTGTCCAAATTTATTCACCCAGCAAAGGTCAGGAATTTGCTGAATTACAAATGCAATTGTATAGAGCAACTTAGTAGAATTTAGTGAAAGCTGCACTCAATTTGTTCAACCCAGCATCCTGAAGTTCCCATGGAAAAATTATTATGCCAGAGGTATTAAGTGCAAATTGCATTAGAAATTAATTTATAATTAAAACTGCCATTTCTGTGCCTCCTGCCAGACCCCACTTTCTGCTGAACAGACACATCACTCCAGCCCTTGCTGTTTCTGTATCTGTTTTAATCTTTGTAACAGTTAAGTCTCTCCACACTCCTGGGAAATGTGCTCAAGAAACTGAGGCAGGAGTTAAGCAGTGTTTCATAGAATGGTCTGGGTTGGAAGAGACTTTAGAGATCTTCTAGTCCCAATCCCCCTGCTGTGGGCAGGGACACCTTCCCCTAGACCAGGTTGCTCAGAACCCCATCCAGCCTGACCTAGAACACTGCCAGGAATGTGGCCTCCACTACTTCTTTGGGCAACCTGTTCCAGTGCCTCACCATCTGCACAATAAAGAATTTCTTCCCTCCTAATATCTAACTCTGAAATGATGGGAGTGGGAGCAGAGAGCTGCCACTTCTCCACTGGCTTTTTCTTTCCCCCTCCCCAGGACTGAGCTAAGCACACTGACCTCAAAAGCAAATGTGGCCAGCCTGGACTTGCTCCACAGGCTCTGCTTGACTTGATCCAGTGATGATATAGGAGACACCAGTGATTTGATCTTCTCCACTAAATGCTTGGAGACACCGAAGGAGCCACCAAGGACACCCAGGCTCCTTGCACTGATCAGTGCCCACCTCTTCATGTGCTTCTACCGCTGCCCGCTCCTGCAGGAGACATCCCTACCTGCCTTAGTGCCTGCCCCAGGACAGAGAGGCCTCAGCCAGCACAGTTTCACCTCTGAACCCCTCCCAGCATCTTGTCTGCACCCCCACCCTGCTGGCACTGGAACCGCAGCCCCTGGGCAAGCCCCTACCCTGCGCAGGGGACACCGGGCATGCAGCCTGTACCCTTCCCTGCCCCTGCAGGCTTGTGTGGCAAACAGCTCCTTGTGGGCTGTGGCAACCCGTATCATGGCATCAGCACACGGTCAGACATTCCATAAAACCTAGACAGCATCTGCCAAGGGAGAAGAGCAGGGAAGTATGGCATGCGCTTTAAAGGATTGCATCACTGGGAAGACACCTCTGATGCTGGGCTCAGCTCCACAGTAGTACAGGCATTTCTTACCACAGAAAATCAAGCACAGACACAGGAGTCCACAAAGCCAGTGCTTCTCCCTCTGATGTGATACACAGCACAAGCATCCCTTCACTTTTCTCCCCCACCAGAGCAGTCCCACAGGACAGCTCTGGTTCTAGCATCACTACCGCACAGTAGCACCTCACCAGGGATCTTGCTGGGCCAGGACTCAGGTATAAGCTTTCCTTGTGAATTTCCAGTTTAAAGCAAGGTTATGGTACCCTTCGTTAAAAGGGCAATAGAAGTACAACTTAATTACCCAGCATTACAACACAGCTCTTCTGAAAGGCTGCAGAAGGAAACTGGCACTGTTCTGATGGAATATTCCATGTGGCTAACAACAATTTCATGCAGCCTCAGAGACGACAGGCAGTTATCTAGATTTGTTGAAAGGTAAGAGTGACATGCAAAGTGTTATTCTTTCCTTACATGAAGTACAACCATATATTTTCAGGCTATATAGCTTATATTTTTAGATGACAAGAAAGCAAAACAAGAAGAAAAACATGAAGCTGAAAATAAATTGGATGCAATTCAAAAGGACAGTGGAAAAATACAGGATGACAAAGAGATGGTAAAGCAGCAACTTAATACAAAAGGATCGGGGCATCACCACTAATCACAAGCAAGCAGGGTCCTGCAAGCACTGTGTGCTTCCACACCATGCAGAATGAACAAACATCCTGCAGCACCTAGGAGGGCTGGAGGCAAGTATCATCCAGGAATCAACAGCTCTAAGATCTCAACAGGAAACCTAAATGTAGCCGTGGACATGTGTTTCAGAAGAGACACCCAGGAGACCAACAGGCATCATCAGTGACCAGGAATGTATGGCCTCAAAGGAAAGGTTGGACTAAGTCATGGTGAGGCAGGTAAAGAGGCAAAAGGCTGAGGAGAGACTTGAAACTTCCTTTTAAAGACAAGAAAAGTAGCTACCAAGCAGAGAAGATTAATTGTCCTCTCTGTCAGGATAACCAAAAGGTTTAAATCAGAAGGAGACTTAGAGTAGACAAGAGAAAGGATTTTTAACAGTGAAGATAGTGAAGATCCAGAGCAGGTTACCTGGGGGCAAGGTGTAAGGCCTTTGTTTGGTGCATGTAAGTAAAGGTAAAGTAATTCAGGCAGAATCCACCTTGTCTTGGGACAAGGGATGGCCTCTGACTTCTGCAGGTAAACAAACCCCTGCCTTTTGAATCACCCTCTCCTTCAGGACATCTAAAGACAGAGCAGCTCTCATTGGGCTCCAAAATGTACTCAGGATCATGTGAGGGTGGGATTTACCCTGCTGACAGGAACTGAGGCAGACAGTTGGGGCGTACATCCAAGGGACCTGGAAGAGATGCTCCTTTTGTCTGTGGGGCTGCAGGTTGGTAAGAAGAGCCAGTGGCTGGCTCCTCACCACCAGCAATGACCAAACCAACCTGACCTCACAAGCACACTCACTTATTAATTGGGAAAATAAAACACCTGAAGAAGGAACATGATCAGACAGAAGCCTGCTGCACCAGAGGGGAAGCTCAGCTTGGCTAAGTGCCTTCGCAGCAGCACGTGAGGCTTTGAGCTGTGGAGGTCGCAGAGGGTGGGCAGCAGGCAGTCTCCATGGGAGGCCACAGATACTTGGTGCTATGCTTGGGCCACAAACTCTTTTTTCTCATTGGACACACAAAAAAAATCTTAAATATCTAACAGCTCCTGTCAATATTAATTCTCCCCCAAGTGGCTTGCTATTCACAGCAGGATAACTAAAGCAACACTCATTATTTTAATTAGTGAAGGAGACAAAAAAATACAACCTAAGCTTGCAAAACAGCCGCTTTTACTTTATTTGAAATGCCTACCACAAGCCCATAGCAAAAATGCTTATTTTCTGCCCATAAAATTTCTAAGTACTCTTCTGCATATGCTGTCTACGGAACACAATGTCTTTTCTGCTGAGAGTTGCACTACAGCAGAAAATGCACTTCCAAATTTTCTCAGGACAGATATGTCCAAAAAGACATTTTATAATTATGAATCCCAATGCTACAGTAAAGCAAGTGATACAGATGCAATGTCTCCAAAGAGACCAAGAACCAGAAAGCCAACACGTTTCTTCAGCACCCTGCTGTAGTGGTAGTTTATGCCTGGACTACAATTCCAAATCATGTCTTAGCACACAGAAAATAGGCTTTCATGGGCTTTTTCTTTGCAGTCATTCATCATCCCTTTGCCAGCAATGAAAATTGGTCACCTGCTTAACCCCTTTCTGTGATGAGTCTAGCTCCAAACAGGAAAGCAGGAGGCAGTTGTGGTGGATTACACATTGAGACCCTGAGAGCACTTCTGTCTGAGCAAGATTCTACCACGGCAATGAAAGACACAATTACGCTCATCATTTTTTAATTAGGAAATGACGTGTGATTTACAAGCCTTAGTGCAATGTGGTATTTGAACAGCGTGGAGTGACATTTCCAAACGGCATTACAGAACTTTCTCTTCCCCTGCCCCATCCCCCCAGTCATTTAAGCAAGTCATTCAGACAAAGAGCAAAAGTCCTTTGTCTGGGTTTTAATAGAAACTAGTGGAGTCCTGTATGTGTTCTTTTCATTCTTTTTTCCATCTTTTTCCAGCCTCTTTTTCTTTAATAAGACACAGTTTCTCCCCTGCAGTCAGCAGTGACAACTGTGAGTGCACCTGTCTGAAGTCCAGCCTACATAACCAGGATCTGAGTTTCCCTTGAAAGAAAGTTCACCGAGTCTGGAAGAGGAGACTTACACACCCAACAGCCCAGCCATGTCAGAGACCTTATCTGCTGAAGGACTGTGGCTAGCATGGGCCCACCATCACCACTGGCAGCATGATCCTGCAGCCTGCTCCTCAGCCACATCCAGCACTCACTGCAGGTCAGATGCACATCCAACATGTGAGGTCAAGACATACAGCGTATGAGTGAAAAAGCTCAGAGAAGTTGTGTGGAAAGAGCTCACTCTCAGCACACAAGGCTTGGTGGGTCTGAGAAGAAGGATGATGCTTTGCTCATGTCTCCTGCTGCTTCAGAACCCCCAGCACTTCAGCTGCAAACCTGGTGTGTTCCCCAACCACAGCTGCAACAAGGAGATACGCCTGCTCTCCCCAGAGCTGATAAAACTTTTTATTTAAGTCTTCATCCACCATGGAAAGCCAGGAAGAAGGTCATGGCATCTTTAGAAACTCATGGTCCCAATACCCCACCAGGCTTTGGGGATCACAGCTCTGTAGTACACTCATCCCAGCTCAGAGGTCTGAGCAGTGCACATTCAGCACTGGTGGTGGGAGCCCTGAGAGCAGCCCAGAGCGCACAAAACTGAAGCTATGGAATGATAACTGCCTGTTAGGGATGTAGCTGCGACCTGCCACTTCATATAGAGCTGTTACTACAAAAGGAAATTCCCCACATGCAGGCAGGACCTAAGCATAATGCAGCATCTCCATAGGAAACATCTGCTCGCTGGTACACATAGGCAGAAGGGTTTTAAGACACTGAGAAAGAGCAATAGAAGCCACCAAAACCACAGGTGAAAACCTCACTAGCAAGAACAGCATGGTCTCAAAAATAAGAGGGCTGAAATATTAATACTGCCCTTGCCTGCTGGGAGAAATACAGCAGGAGAAAGGTGGCAGACAGTACTTTAGACTCAGGCATGAGTCAAAGCATGACTTTAGATTGATAGTAGAGATGGTGGTCCATCAGCAGTCACGAGTGGATACAGCCAGCCTAGGAATCAACAGAGACATTCTAAATGCACCACACCATTACACATAAAACCTCAGGGGTTTGAACAGACTAGCAAGAGCTTGGCCACCAGTTTCAGGTGGAAGGCAATCATTCCCTTTGGCACACTACCTCCATGTGAAGAGGTGAGAGTGATGTGTGGACACAAACCATGCTATCTTTGATTGCAACCTGAGCAACACCCCAGCCTCAATGAATTTAAGAAGCCCTGGAGCATTACATAGGGAAGTGAGCACCCAAAGGGAAAATACCCAACAAGCTACCTACTAGAAGGAAAAGCAATCTTTAAGAGGCAGCTGTTAATATGGGAATTGCATTTCTAGAAACTGTACTCTCAACATAGTCGTCTGTTGTGTTTTAAAAAAAGACATTTCTTACTGATAAGGCTTTATCAGACCACTTGCACATGAAATCACTGCTAAACCTTACATATTTAAAACCAGATTTTTTTCTATCTACATATTTCCATAATGACCAAAATATCCCACCTGCGAATTTGACCTTATCTTGAAGATGACTTGGATAATCTGAATTAAATTACGCCTGCAAGACAATTTAAAAATACTGCCTGTGGACTGCAAGCGCTTAAATATCATTAAATGATGATACAGCAGTAAATTATGCCATCCTTGGAACTTGTAGCTCCCAGGTTCAGACTCAGAATTCAAGCCTGTGTAATTTAAACCTTGCCTCTCCCTAAACTGAATAAAACATGACCTGTGTTTGTTTATATTCTCCATATTTCATTCACTGTAGCTCTCTTCCATGGAAGTCTCAAAGACAAGCTCTAAAGTATACAGGACGATCACAAGATATTTGTGTTCCACTGTTACTGAGCTTGCAATGGGACACCCTTTTGGCCGAAGGTGAAAGAGCAGAGAGAGCTGCTGTTCTGCTAAAGTTCTTTATTTTGTAGTTTCATAGTTTTCTGAAGGTAGAGTTCGAAGGGGTTACACAATAAAGCCAAGCAGCAACAGCAGCAGCAGGCTAACATCAAGTAGTAAACAGTTTCTTCTTCTTCTTCTTNGTATTTCTATTTCACATTGGTGTGACTTCATGTATCTCAGTTTATCCAAAGGTTTTAATTCAGTCCCTGTGCTTTGGCTTTCCTCTGGGCCTGGGTCCAGAGGAGTTCTCACTCCAACACACCGTGACTTATCTTACACTGCTTTTAATTCATTTCACTGTTAATTTCATTACTAAAGAACTCCAGAACAACTCAGTATTTTCAGTAATTCTTCAGTTTTGTTTGAGTTTATCCATTGCTCCATCTAATTCCAGGTGCTTCTGTTCATTTCAATAACCAGAACAGATTTGGCACAGTCCTATAATTCACCTTTTCACACAACCATTAAGGTTGAAGGAGATCTTCGAGATCATCCAGTCCAACCATCAATGCAGCACCACCACACTGATGCCTAAACCATATTCCCAAGTGCCACATGCAGATGCCTCTTGAACACTTCCAGAGATGGTCACTCCACCACCCCCCTGAACAACTTATTCCAATGCCTGACCACTCCTTCAGTGACAAAATAATTTCTAATACCTAACCTGGACCTTCTCTGGTGCAACTTGAGGACATTTCTTCTTGTCCAGTCTCTTGAGACATGGCAGAAGAGACCAATCCCCACCTCACTATAACCTCCTTTCAGAGCTGGAGGGAGCAATGAGGTCCTCACTAAGCTTACTCTTGTCCAGGCTAAATAGCCTCTGTTCCCTCAGCTGGCTCCTTGAAGAGATGTTTTCTAGACCCTTCACCAACTTCATTTCCCTTCTCTGGACCAGCTCCAGACCCCAATGTCCTTTTTGAAGTGAAGGGCTCAGAACTGGACACAGAACTCAGTGTGTGGCCTCACCAGTGCAGAACAATCTCTTCCCTAGTCCTGCTGGCCATAATTTTCTTGATTCAGGTTTTTGTTTTCTCCCACTGTGATATCAGATGAGTTTTGCAAGGGGGTCATCTGCTGGGGTGAGGAAGAAGCAGGACGAGCAGTGAACCTCAGCGGCAAGAGAGCCAGGAAGAGTTCATGTCATGTAAATGTTTCCTATTTGAGCATGGCTTTGCAAAGGTAACACCACTAGTGGTATAAGGAAACACTAACTGAACGCAGGCGGAAGGCTCCAAATAAGACAGGCACTGGGCAAGAGAACACATACCTTAAATACTGCCCCCATTTCCCAGCCAGAGGTGAGGGAAAAGTCTCTCGCACAGCACCAGGTGGAAGCTTTATTAGGAACATGGGAGAGTGTGGTCCAATTCCTTCAGCTGCCTCAGGGACTCAGGCTGGCATCTGATTTTGGTTGTTTAAATTAACCCCAGGCTCCAGAGTCCCTCAGGGCTGGGCTCATTCTGTCATTTCCCGTGTGACAATGGATGATCCCCATCAGGCTCGTAATTCACAACGAGAACAGGCTTCCCTCCCCATAAAAGACTTCTGCTTCCAGGTAGCCAAGCCACAAAATATACATGGCATGTCTTAGGAAGCCAAAGAGCAGGGAAGAGCAGGGCACCTGTTCCTGAAGGCCACAGCACTCAGTTGCTGGAAGCAGCTGAGCAAAGCCAGGCTGCCTTCAGGGATTCTGCAGCTTCAGCAGCAGAAGCCCCAACTCTCCCCACCCATTCAAATCACTCACAAGCTGGCCACCCTCCCCCCTGAAATATGGATGCACATCCAGAGGGTCTCCCGAGCCCAGCAAACACCTGGCTATGGAACATAAGATGAAAAAAGTTTGACAGGCAAAGGATAATTCCTGTGGAGCACATCACTTGAACCCCACCATGGGGGTGATCTCAGTGATCTTGAAGGTCTCTTCCAACCTGGTGATTCTATGATGAGATCTGGCAGGGGGACCAAAAGGGGGACACCTCATGTGGGGATCAGCTGCTCACTGCTGTTGCAACCAGCACTGCAAGCTTAGAGGAAATCTGGTTGCTAAGAGGACTGGATACCCTGGGATTTTAGTCTCAAGTTGAGGGACAGCTCCAGCTGGGGTTAGCCGCTGGCTGCTTTATAGCAGGTGGATAAAACATGGGTGGTGGGGAATCAGTTCTAGCCCCTTTTGCTGATTGCAAACAGCTTCTTCAGCAGGCTGAACTAAACACAAGGGGTTTTCCCCTATAACAGGGCACTCATGAGTTGCCAAGCAGCCACAGAAGAGCACATCCAGGTGCAGATTGTTCCTTCAGTCTACAAGGGAGCATGTTTGTTTTGCAAGACAGGAGAGATGTGCTCGGCTGGTTTTCACGCCCACCCTAGGGAAGGCTGTGCATCACCATTCTGTTTCTTCACAGATATAATCATCTGCTTCATCTCTTCACCTTGCAAAAAGCTGCTGAAGGAGCTTGGAGCAGCCTGGTAATAAATTTGCTGCATTTTACATTTTAGATTCTCAACACAATCAGCAAACTGCTTTCCCTCCACACTTTAGGCTGCCCAGAACAACGCTTCCCAAACAGGCCAGGCTTGACCTGCATTACTCTTTGGAAGATGCTATCCCACAGCCTCAGGCAAGCCTGAGCATGTCTGCAAACATGGAGCTTGCTAATGAATGGTCCCCAGTTGCCATGGATCTAACTCTGGAGTGAGGTGCCACAGAAAATAAGCCCAGTTTTGGAAGAGGGTGCATCTCTGAGCAGCAGATGGGATCAGACAGGCAGTCTTTGTCCTCATCACTGGTCTTTTCAGCATAAGGAAAAAAATATTACAAGCTTCAGAGTTTCCCTCCAAGAACCTGTGAAATTCATTAGCAGACAACGAACAGAGGGAATTCTCCATTTGAGGTCTTTTCAGAGAATGAGACAGTACAACGTTGTTAGTGCAGGAAAGCACAGAAGACACATTTTCTGGGGCTGCAGGCCACTGCTAGACTGCAGGAATGTATATATGAAGGTCCTTCTTAAAGTCTTCACACAAAGGGTCAATAACAATCAGAATACATAAATGTGTACGCACGTTAGTAAACACATAAGCTAGCATAGAAATTGCTTATGCCCATCCCTAATACCTACTTTCATCTCATTTATATTATATACTCCTCACATCCATGACATGCTTATGAGGATCCATTCAACAAGTTAATCTTTGATACAGATTAAGCATGACCTAAATTTTAGTCTGCATCTCTCGTGCTCTCTCAGGACAAAGGTTTTATTCAGAGAGCTCTGGTTCCTATAGGTGGCCTCTGTGCCCGCAGGGGCTCCTGCACAGCTCAGGTACCTGCCTGCATGGATGCAGACACAGCTTGAGCATTCACGTGAGCTCAGGACTGCCTGCACCCACCCGAGCAGAGATGCTCCCACATCCCTTTCTTCTCCTTTCAGCCACATTTTGCAGACACAAGCATCAAACAAAACAAAAAGGAAAAACCAAACAAACAAGTTAAAAAAGCCCCAATATGAACATCACACTGCTTGCATTCTTCATCTTGGCTGCCTTGATGCCACAGCAAGCAGAGCATCAGGGCAAAGCGGGAGGGAGCATGTGCAAAGAGACAGAGAAAACAGATCACACAAAGAGGAAATAAAAACACAAAAAACCAAAACGTGTAACAGACAAGATAAGCAGCAAAAGAGGCAAACTCAGGAGACAGGCACTCATGAGCTTGACAGGTGAAGCGATGCGAGGAGCCATTACATGACTGTGGGTTTCAGCAGACACTGTGATGCTCTCGTTCCCATCCTAACAGCTGCCCCATGAATGCCTTCTCTGTGCCTATCTGCCTTTGCTGAAACCAGGATGCAGCAGCTCCCAGCCCAAAAGGCAGCCTTTAAAAACTCAGTGATAACCAATGAGCCCACGGAAGGCAGCTCTGACAGATGGGCAGGGCTGGATTTGGCTGCAGGGGCTGTGGGCTCCTGCCTGCCGCTCGCGGCCCAGCGCATTAGCGTAAGCTGCCCTCCTCGGGTTCACCACTTCGGCAATCACATAATCCCGCGGATTAAGCAGCAAACAGAGTGCCTGCTCAGCAAAGGTCTGAAATAGGTTGTGTGAGGTACAAAACAGGGAACCAGAGGAGGACTGGCTTGACCCCAGTGTGATACAAGGGACCAGCAGCTGGGCAGCACTGAGAATCCCATTTACAAAACCCACAAGCTTCAGATGCATCAAGGAGATGATGTGATTCCAGCTGTGTAAAGCTGGAATTCATGTCACCAGATGTAAATGCCAAAACGAGAGTTAATCCCCAAGATTGCCTGTGCCATTCATGAAAAGAAATGAGGCACCTTCCATCCCTCTGGAAGCTTTTGTCTGACACTGGCAAAATAAGCTGCCCTTTCCCCTTCACCAGCTGTAAGGGGCTACTGGGTTTACCAGCCCAGATACAGATTTCTTTGTCATAAGCATGGAAACTTCTGTGAAACTAATCCCAGGATATCTCACGTGGCACTTGCTTTTCATGCTATCACAGGCCTGCTCCATCCTAGCAGCTCATTGCCCAAGATGAATAAATATCCCTTTGACAGTGATATTTAAAAATACGCATCTTTTGTACCATGTCAATGAAGTCTGAGGGCAGTGGCTTTATGTAATAATTAACAACTGTTTGGGGAAATTATTCATTAAGTTTTAAGGGCAACATTATTTGTCATACTTGTCCTAATTAAGATCAACACCAAGGAAATGTGGCTGCCTTGTGGGAAATTACTCTTCTTGTAGACAGTACAGGAAGCCTCTTGAAAAGTGACAACTTAGTAACAAGTGCCTGATTTTGAGAAAAAGACTCGAAGATACCGGTGGGGGGGCCTTGGGGGAGTTCTCTTATGGACTTCCAAGAAAGACCAACCCACCCGTTCAGGAATCTGTACCCAAAGTATCATGCAGAGAGGCTGCACGCACACTGAAACCCCAGCTAACATGCTTCAGCACTGACCTGATGCTTCCACACTTCAAATCCCATTCCAAGGCATCAGCACCACAGGCAGAGGTAACAAAAGCAAGCTTTAGCAACCTTCAGCTCTGTGAATGGAGCCACAGCCCTGTAACAGAAGACAAGGCTAATAATATTTTTTGGACACATGGGTCTGGGTAACATAAATGACACAGTGATTCAGCTTAATTATAAACTTCCTGTTAGAAATATCAAGGTTCCTCTGATGGCACTGTCAATTGTTCTGACTCATCCAGTTGTTCCTGTAACCTGGCAAAACAAAACCTTCTTTGACCCTTAAGGTATAAATAATTAAAGAAACCATTATTTTGAAAGAGTACCTGGCAATTCATAGTTGCTGGAACACCATAGTAACACAGAGAGAGAATTACAACATTCTGCTTAGGGACAGTGGCTTTTATTACAATCTCCACTCCCTGAAAGACAGCCATTAAACACCCTTTCATCCCTCATTTGGTACATTAACTCTCCACCCCTTCATGTTTCCAGCAAGGTCAGACAGATCATCACTAGTCAAGGGTGAATCAGAAGTCCACATGTTCCAGGCCAATCTTACAAGGTCAGTAGTTCAGTAAGTCTTGCTCATTTGACGTGCAGGCTTGAACCTCCCTGCAAGTTAATTCTACCTTAAAGCACAGAGCTAGAGACCCAGCAGGAAAAATTCAAGGCACTACACCCCTTTCCATCTCAAAGTCTGACCCTTCCACATGAAAACAGGAGCCTCATCCCCAGATCCAGAGGGAAAAGATATTCATGGTAAACAGAGAGACAGAAAGACAAGTCAGCCCACAGCAAAACAATTCTGAGCCTCAGCAGAACCTCTAGCACAAAGCAAGCAGCAGCCTCCTTACCAGAAAACTCTACAGGCTCCCAAAGCAAGAATGGCTTTTTTAAAAAAAGCCATGTTTTTAACTTACCTCTCAGGAGGTCTCGAACAAGATTTGCAAAGCCTCAGGACCAAGTGGGCTCCCACAGCACACAACAGAGCATCACCCCAGGCTCCTGTGAGGCATTAAGGCAGCAGTCAGTTAATTAGGGTAGGGTTTGCAAGAGGCTCCCAGCCTTCTCTCACAGACAATACGGAGTGGCAGCATTCACTTCATCAAGGGCAGGATCAAGTTATTTGTGGTTCACAGTAGCCCACTTGTTCCTCTTGAGGTTTTTGTCTCCCTTTGGCATAAACAACTTGAAAAGCCTGTGCAGCTAAATTCCCAAGTCCTACACAACTGTGAAACTTCTTTTCCAATCTCCCTTTGGTGAACTCTAAAATGCCACATGGGGCATTAACAACCCCCATAATAAACCCTCACTAGTACAACTTCAAGATCTAGTTTTTTCCATTACTCTGTCTTCTATTTTATTTAAGAACTTGATTTCAGGAGGCACAAAAGGCCTGATTTGCAAAGATGCTGTGATTGAACAGGGAGGGGGGAACACAGATGTACAGCTCTTCTGAAAATCACATCTCACACTGTGAAACCAAACACCGAAAAATTACCAGTGAGATCTCTATTTTTAGCTATCCTGTGTCATAATATTCACCATTCCCAAGCAAACTTTCTGGCAAATATTTAGAGTGAGTCTCACAACCCCATGCATTGTCAACAAAGCTCAGTGATTACCTAGAGCGGCTGCAGGCACAGCACCTGCAGCACTGCAGACAGCATCGCTTCAGCCCGTTACCATGGCACTTCTAGGTGGATTTTGCCTGTTTGCATGTAGAGCAGGCAAGATAAACCTACTATGTTTTTAATATGTGATAAGCAGGGCACAACTAATCCCCAAATAAAATGGCTTACAGGGCTCATCTAAGCCAGGGGAAAGCGAATTTTCACACCAGGCATTTGTGGCAGCTCTGAACTGCGCTTGCTGTTGGAGAGCTTCTCCTGAATGGGTGTTGGTACAAGTCACAGTCACAGCAGATGCTGCTGTGCCCAGGGGTGGTGAGGCTGCAGCAGGAAGAGCTGAGGTTGGGCACCACACTGCAGCCAGCCCATCCCCTGCCAGCAGCCACATCCCAGCACCTTTACGCTGGCAGTGTTATGAACACAGGTTCAGTCCTCAAAGCCACCCAGGTAAACACCACAGGGAACCCCTGCGCGTGTGCAGTTCAGGAGATGTAACATCTCAGTTTACAGCACAGCCCATTTAAAATGAATTTCAGATGAACTACCAACACAGCAATACATGGTTTGCTGCCGCAAGTCAGATGCACCCCCCCTTCTACCTGGTGTAAGTACCAGCTGGTGCTTTTGTTCAGCAGCAGAGGGTCAGGCCTAATAAACCCACCTTTAACCCCTCATCCTCAATTCACTATGTGATTGCACCCAAATAATTATTCCTGGACTGACACTACCCTGAGCTGAGAACCAGCCCCAATTAGAGGATCTGTAGGACAGAAGGAAAAGCCCTTCTCTGCTCTCTTCTCAACCCATTAAATCCACCTTTCTGCTTGGACTGCTTTTATCTGCAGAAGGCTTCAAGGAGAGCCATGACCTTGATTCCTGAGGGAAGAAGTTAAGATTAACAGACATTGGGATCTCTTCCTACTGAGGGCACTTGTGGTGGCACCCTAACAAGTCCTTCTCCACAGGAGCTGTACTGCTTGTTGCTATGGCCCCAGCACCCCAAAAAGAGCACAGCACCATCCAGAAAGAGCTCCCAGAGAGGTGCATGAAAGAGAGCACCAACAGAGGTCTGGCATTCACTAAAATACGTGACACATCTACTAGAAAACCACTCCCACCCTCAGTTGCATGGTGAATTAGAACATACAATGCACCTCCATTTAGTCCCATGTCTGTGAGGTTATAAGAAAAGCATCCATGCTGCAGAACAGGCAGCACCCCAAAAAACACAGCAGCCTGTACCCCATTGAAGGAACAGGTCTGCTACGAAATCCTGTGCACAGCAGGATTTGCACGTGTAATCTCTTGCCCTGCACTCAGTAAACAAGCCAGTGCGGCCCCTACCCATATTCACACAGGGAGGGAGTGCCCCTGCAGCCCAGCTCTCCCCCCAGGTGTGACAGCCACCTGGCACTTCATAAACAGCCAGTGCCTGGCAGTGTCGCCTGAACTGCTGCAGCAGATGTTGCTTTCTTTACCAAGGAGCCCCCCTGGTGACAGCCACATGTACTGCTTGCAGCAGGGAACATGATACGGCACAAATTACTCCAAAATCAGATTTTTGATTAACCACTGTGGCAGGGCCCAAATCAAACAGAACATTTGAGGCAGCAGAGCAATGGTGTGCGGGCATGAGGAGGGGTGGCAGGTCATGGGAACACCCACTTGCTGGAGATCTCCAGAACCACGTGTGCCAGCTCAAGGGGCACAGCAGCACCCTGTCAACCAGCCCCTGCCTGCTCATCTGAACACAACCACTGGGACCAGTTGTGTGATGATTGGTTTTGGAAAGCCCTTTCCTAAATGGCTTTTTCAAACAAAACTACTCCATCGTGGTGAACAACTTTCCTTAAGCCACTCAAAATTCCCTCCCCTGGGGAACCTGCAAAGCTACACTTGAGCATATAGGCATATTTAAATGTTTCTCAATCTGCTTTTGCATGTGTTATTTGGGGATATAAGTGGTGAAATCACATCTGCTTCTTGAATATCTACACAGCAATATTTAACATTTTATTTTAAACATTTGTGCTTTAATTAATTTAAATGCAACCCAGCCATCCAACTATTTCATATATAATCCTAGGGATTTAGTAGCAGCAAATGCAGCATCACAGCTAAATAATAGAAAGGTGGCAAAATTAAAAATTTACCATAAAATTAGCCTATTTAGCATAGTAAATAGCTTTTCAATTTGACAAGGCACAACCATTTTATGGAAATGTGTATAAAAATAATCCTGTTAGGTTGCCCAACATTTGCCAGTCTTAATCCACACACTGTAATAAACCCAGATCAGAATAACTTTTCCAAAGTCTGTATAGCTGTACATATTTACAGTATTATCAAGAGTAACTGCAATAGTTATATCAATAGAATGAGATGCAATTTTCACAAGCAGTAATTGAAACAGCAAAGTTATTGCTAAGCCTCTGATAAACCTAGTGTGTTCTGCCTAAAGTTATTACCAAATCCAATATACACTTAATATTTCAATTTCTTTTATGAGTGAATTACATTTAGTCCTCCTTATAGCTGACACTGCATTTAAGTGACATCACAGAAATTTATAGCCAGAACAGACACTGAACACCTGGCCCAGCCAATGTTTCCCTATCTCGAAATGTTCCTTTCTAATACACTCCCTACCTCCAACACTGTTTCTTACCTTCACCCAACACCTGCTCACTGCTCCACAGCTTCCCTGCCAAGCCACTGCTGCCTGCTGAATGTTAACTTTAAAGCAAGGAAATGCAGGCGTTTTGTTATTTCTTTTCTGAGGCTCACCTTGAAAATAAGCTCAAGAAGAGATAAATCATTCAGTTAAATACCAAGAAGAGACACAGATACGGAAATTCAGCTGTCACCATAATCTTTGCAATTTATAGAACCAGGATTAAACTAAAGCAGGTGGCAACTCATGACTGCTGTTTGTGTCCTGAATCAGAAGAACACATTTCAATGTGTCCAAGAGCAGAGGTCCAGGAAGATGGACATTCATTCTGAAGCACTTAAACATACTTACTGCAAGCTCCTGGATCACATCAAACCAAAATCATTACAGGCAGTGCTACAGCCACCACAAAAAACACTGCTGAAGCCAAATGCTTAATTTTGATTTTTGAATCATATCAGGATTTTGCTGATGGAGTACTTAGGAGATAAATGCTGGCAAAATATTTTCATTTTAATGAGACAACATTTTTGAGAGAGAAGCAGGGAAGCTTTGGCCAACACCAGTCAGAAAGCAGACTCACTGCAGTCCCCAGCAGTAGAGCAGCCCACAAGGCTGCAGAAGGATGCTGGAAAACAGGCAACACAAGGCTGGTGTTTGCTGTTGCGTGCCCTGGATCTACATGAGCTTACAAATGCCTCTGAGTTAGAACACTGGGGTAACACCTTGGGGAGCACCCAGGAGTTGGATTCTGACAGCTGACTGAAAGGTAGGCAGCTCCCTACCTAAGAGAAAGAGAGGAAAAACACTTGGCAATGTGGCTAAAGGTATCAGAAACCACCATCAAAATACGAAATGAAATGCTGTTTAAGTGCTGTGTAAATGCTCATCTGCCAAAAGTGCAGATGAGCATGAAGCAGGAATGTGGAATGAACAGAAATGCACTGTCCTTCCCTGGTGCTGCACCTTTGGAGCCAGGGATCCAGAGGTACCCTTTCTCCAGGAACATATGCAGGATATATTTAGATTGCAAGAACTAATTTGCCTAAATATTAGTCCATCTGCAAATAAATACCTGCAGGCATCTTCCTCTGGGGTGAAATACCTCAGTCTTCATATGACTGGCTTCGTTGCCCCACAATTTCTTTGGATGGCATTAAGTCTTAGCTACCTGACAATCCGTTTACTGGATCCTTATTAAAATGAAAATCTAGCAAAAAATTAAACTCAATTCTCTGCTAGGTCCAGTCCAGGGGGTGCAAGAATGGCCCAAGCCATCCCTGATTTATATCAGTAGCACTTCATAACAGAAGTAGCAGCACCCCCTGACCCCAAAAAGAACAGAAACACAGCTCAACATTTTGGGGTTTTTTTGCAAGCTCAGCACTCAAGATTTGGACACATAAGACCTGCAAACTCTCCCCTACTTTCAGCTAAGTCCTACAATACTTAGAAAACACAAATTACTTACCAATGACAGGTAGCAGAAACTGGCCTGGGATATTTTTTTCCCAGTGTGCATCTCAGAAACACTTGAGTTTATCCAACACTGGAGTCTTCACCCTTAGGCCAAGAGGAAAACCTCAACACATGTTCAGCATCAGGCAAACGCTCCAAAGTGCTGCATGGACAAAATGGCACAAACTACATACTGTACAATAACCAGGAGAAAAGCAGGAGTAATTTGGTTATTTGAAAGAATTGCAAGAACATTCCACTGAGGTATTGTTCTCTAGATATTTGAAGTTAAAAAAAAAAAAAAAAAGACTTAATAGCTGGTATTCCTTCTTCACCCAATGCAGGGTCCCACAGCTATCTCTCAGAGCAGATGACCAAACACCACCATTTATCTGCTGATTAAAGATATCAGTAAGATCTCATCACTAGGGCCTGAGATATTCTCTAAAGGGACAAAGCTTTCCCCTCATTTCTCTGCAGGCCCAGAAAGCAGCAATACTATCATTATTTCAAAGATCCATCGGGCATAACTTGAAATGTAAAACCAGTGTCTGACACATATTAGACATTTTTCCTATTAATCTTTCACCATTCTTCATATAAGGATTGTTTTGCCACAGAAACCAAGACTGTCTGTGTGAATCATAAGATCTCAGAAACAGTCCCAAAGCATGAATTCGTAACAAAAAACTAGCTGTCCATCAGCAAACAGGACACGAGACTTAACTCTCTGTAGCTCTCAAATCTTTCTTGATGAAAGCATTCACTTCTCATAGTGCATTAGGCACAAAAAGAGAGGTCAAAGTTCCAAGAGGTAATCAACAGCTTAAAATAAAGCAGGCTGTGGCAGACTGTGAAAAGTAGGCTTGGAATAAGACAAGTCCATTCACTCCCTGCTTCTGCCAGGCGAAATTTCTGATTGACTGGTGTGGAGGAAGTGGTTGCCCCTTCAGGGATCACACCAGACTGTTAATGTGCCTTCAGATTCACAGGCTGACTGTGCCCTGTTGCAGGCAGAAGCAGCTACAATTGTTCTCAGACCTCTTCTGGACACAAATTGCTGTAATCACCCAGGAAATTTGAGAAATCGGGATTTTCTACTTGTTACACTCTGATGTCGCAGTTACTTCCTGAGGACAAGGCTGACATGAGGTTGCTTTTTACTCCTCCACATTGTCAAGATTTCAATGTTTAACATGTAATGTGAAGTGAAAATGTGTCAATTAGGGGGTTATGGAAGCTTTCTTACCTGAACCCATGTGTTTGGCCTTTTTAACAAATTACAGTAAAAAAATGCAACAAGAGAAACTACG
Organism: Gymnorhina tibicen; assembly: GCA_013399875.1. Taxonomy (NCBI): domain Eukaryota; kingdom Metazoa; phylum Chordata; class Aves; order Passeriformes; family Artamidae; genus Gymnorhina; species Gymnorhina tibicen. The sequence goes on from VXAZ01007007.1 coordinate 461,381, forward strand.
CTTGAGGTTACTCTTCTCGCATTTTATCTGCTGCTATTAAAAGCCATTAATTGTAACAGCAATAAAGAAACACAGGGGATAGCTACAGATCAGTTATGCATAAATTTACCAACATTAGAGCGTTGCATCATCAAATATATCCAGTTTTACTTATCCCTCAGTATTTTTTCCCCTACTAGCCTAATCACTTTCCACTTTTCTGTGGCAATTGCAGACAGCCATTCTGATTCACACATGAATAAAAACATCTCCACTTTCATCACTTCAAATCTCTCCTGGTTCTCCAAGCTCCATTCCAAAAAATATTCCAAAGGGCCATTTAAATTTTCATTGACATTTATTTGGGGGAGTATTGGTTTGGTTTTTTTTTTTGAAAGAAATAAAAGACTTATCTCCTCAATTCTTAAGAGGATCAAGTGTCCAAACAACTGGTATCACAGTCAAATTGGAAAGTAATCCGTTTTCAGTAAACAAGTGTTTCATCAAGACTTGGACATAATCTGTTCAAACTAGGCAACAGCAAGACACTTCAATCCTTGTGAGAACAGAGAATTGAAACAGGTGGGTGTCGCTGTGTGGCTTGGCTGGTGNCTTTTCTCCAGACTGTAAAGGAAAAATTGACCTGCATTACAGCAGGTACATATACCACAACTAAGGCATTTAGACATCAGCAGCACGAGTAAAATTAATAGCAGCTACAGCAAGCCGTGTTCTCTTGTGGAATGACTTCTAACTCCTATCTAATCTATCTCTAATGCCTGCAGAACTACAGTATCTATTACCCCATAAGAGCAATGCTTGGCTAGAAGGGACATTCTTCCTACCTCCCATTATAACTGATTACTTGGCCATCATATCCATTCCTAGCAGTCCTCCTATATTATGTTGAAAATAGTTCCAGTTCCTATTTGCCAGGATTGCAGACAGCAGATTAAATCTTTCTGCCCTAATTGTTTGCATATTGATCCTTGGCACATACAGAGAAATCAAATGAGAAGAGATAGCTATAATACAGGTAAGACCACATTCATAGATCAAAAATTTTACCCTTTTTCTACATCACCTAAGTATATAATTTAACAGATTTGAATATAAATTGAATGCTGCTGAAATGCTCGGGTCCAAACTAATCTCAGTATTTTGGTACTGTCTCCTTTGTGCTCTAAACAACACAGCTTTAACACTGAATTCTGATGCTTTTATCACTTAATTTGATCAAAGCTTTGACTGCTAAGAGAAGCCAAGGAGAAGTACAAAGCCCAATTTGCTGAGAAGGAAATGCTGGTATTTAGGCAGAAACAAGCATTAAATTTCAATGCTTCAAAATAATGTGTCTGGCTGTCCAATTTAGCACATCTCCATTTCAGTTCCAAATACATTATTCTCAGGCCACTGCAATCACTGACCTGTTACCAGCATCAGTGCTGCAAGGCCTTTATTAATAAGAGGTATCAGTTAACAGTCCTCCATCTTGAATTCCAGACTTTGGGGGTTAGGCTTGTTTAATTATTTATCTGGGTTTTTTCCCTAGGATAGCCTTGTGCATCCTGCTAGCTTCAGACTCGGCTCGGGGGAAGAGCAATCACGCACCATCTCCTTCCACGCAATCAAGAGCAAAAACCAGCAAGTCAGGTAATTTTACACCAAGGCAGCATCTCTCAAAGCACCACAAATACTGTGCTTTAAAAGAGGAAGAACTTGAGCAGCAAGAAGCAAACTCCAGTGTTCTTTCCAATGAAGGAAAAGGTTTTCAGTTCTATAAAGCTTATTCACTTTAACTATGCTTGAAGGAAGGCTTGCAGAACAGTCCTTGCTGGATGTTAGACTGTATCATGGATAAACAAACTCCTTTTGTACAGCAATCCAGTAGCCATTTGCAGGCTATCCCACTGTTATTTCACCTCACTGCAGATCACTTCCAGGAATTCTGAAACTATAGGGGCTTCTTCAGACCACACACCTTACACCAGTTATATAAAGCATACTCATTTTTACTGCTGTTTAGTGTGGAATAACCATGCTGTAGTGTATACATTGTTTTTACTACTGTTATGTATTAAAACCAAGAATTAACTGCATGATGCAGAAGCTCAGAATACTGCCCCACTCCAAATTAGCTGAATTTACCTAGAAACATCATCTGTTTAGTGCAGTCCATCTGAAAGCCAGAGCTAAGCAAAACAATTTCACTCGACATCTACCAACCACATGACTAAGCAGCTATTTCCTGAAGAACTTGCATTTCCTCAGAAAAACTGTGATCCAAAAGGAAATCAGCACACAGCTTTGCCATTGGAGCACTGAAACCAGCACAACACTGAGTCCAAGCAGCTCTTTATTACATGAAATACTGTTCCCAAGTATTAAAGAAAAAGAAATCAAGTTCAGAAGCCAGCTGCATCTTATTTTTCAGCACCCAGAATATCCAATTTAGTTCTTTACCTTCCATACCAAGTTTCTTCCTGTTCTTTGATATATTTTAAGATGAATAGTTTAATTCACAGCACCATTTTTAAATTACATACCCAGAAAGTACAAGTCATAAAAGGTTAGGCTGCAAAAGATTTTGATGTGCATTTTACTATTGTTGAACATTACAAGAAAGTTGTTTATTTTAAACATTAAAGTGCCATGTTTATGTACAAACTTAAAATAGTAAAAATGGTAAACTTAAAACCTGCTAAGAAAGCAGTGAGGACATCATGTAGTTGCCTCCAGAGTTTTCTACAGACTATTCAACAAATTTACAACTGGAATTTCTCAGCTGTTCCTCTGTTTATGGTGAGAATAGGAGAAGCCAGGGATCAGTGCCCACAACCTCCCACCTTACAGAAGAAAGTACCTGTATCTTTCATGGAGTGGAATAGCATGTACTGTAAGATACACCTAAGCATTCTATGCACTAACACCATTGGCAAAGTCTAATTAAAAGGGGTTTTACTGCTGGAGCTACACCAGCCCTTTAAAGTATACCAATATCACCACACTTTACAAGAGTGGGATTTCAGCACAGGAATCGAGTCACACTGTGACTCAGCACACTGAGTGTTTCCCTGTAAACAGGGCAGGATGCACATTCATGCACACGGTCCCAGGTCACTTAAAATTCCGCATCCAGGGTGAAAGAGTTGTCTGTGGGCTTCGACATGACTCCCATCCTCTGATATTCACCTACTCGCTTCTCAAAGAAATTTGTCTTGCCTTCCAGAGAGATGTTTTCCATGAAGTCAAAAGGATTCTCTGCTTTGTATATCTGAAATACACAGGCAATTCTACAGTCACTGCAGGTGCTCACATTTTGAGTATGCAAGAGCATTAGAGATCAGTTGGAAGGAGTCTAATGGCAGCATCAGCAGGCTCACTATGTAGTGAACAAAAATCTCTGCCCCAAGCCTTCTCTACTCTATTTGTTCCCATCTTCTTTTAGCTGCAGTAAACACAAGCACAACTACTAATACAGCTTTTTCCATAGTATACCTTTTTCTTCTGTGGGTCTCCAAACAGGATGTAGCAGCAGGACTGCTAAATCATTCTATAAGTTAAAACAATATTGCTGCAGCCAATTTAGGATTTGGATTTCTGAAGGAAATTAAACTTCATATTATCTTTCTCCCATGAAATATTCAGTGTATTAGAGCCTTACCTTGTTAAATCCCAGTTCCAACATAAGCCGGTCTGCCACAAACTCAATGTACTGTTTCATTAAAGTGCAGTTCATGCCAATCAGCTTTACAGGCAGTGCCTCCGTCAAGAATTCCTGCAGATAACAAGCATTTTATGTACAGAAACTGGTATTCACTCTATCATCTAGGTTAATTTTATGCCCAACAGCTCCCCAGCTTTGATTGCAAAGAAGTTCCTAAACAAGGGGCAGACAGTTACCTGTTCTATGAGAACAGCATTCATGATGATTTCCTTTACTCTCTCCTCTGATGGTTTGTGTATCAAGTGCTTGAACATGAGGCAGGCAAAATCACAGTGCAAACCCTGAAAAGAAGTTTTAGAAAATTATTTCAGGAACACTGATTTAAAAGAGCACAGAGTAAGTGGCATCACCTTTGCCACCTTACTGTTCCCTGCAGACAAATTTCTGCCTCACCAGAAGGCATCACAAGCAAGTTCTGCCAGTGCAAGGCACAGCAGCTGCAAGCATTGGAGAGAACCCTCCAACTACTTTAGAGAAGTAAAATGCTAAGTTCATTCATACGCTTCTGCAAGATCCACAATGACACGTTTACACACTTTGGTGAGCTTTATAGTCTGCCTGTTTCTAAATATACTCCTGTTTTAAAATATAGGCTCCAATTGAGTATCATTACTTTGAGCTACTGTGGCACATTACCATCTTAACTGCTAGAATTTGACTCATACCTCATCTCTACTGATGAGTTCATTAGAAAAAGTGAGTCCAGGCATTAATCCTCTTTTCTTCAGCCAAAAAATTGATGCAAAAGAGCCAGAAAAGAAGATTCCTTCCACAGCTGCAAAGGCTACTACACGTTCTCCTGTTAAGAGAAGATTGATAGTAATATTACACAGAAAACTTAGCAGGATGGATACAGAGAAGTTGCAAATAGACCAGTGAACTGCATCCTGCAAAGCAAATGAAGTTGTTTCTGCCTAAGTGTACTGTGGCCTGTCCTTAAAAATTATTAAAGATTTCTGATCATTAAAGCAAACATGAGAGGAAGTAAGAACTAATCAGACTAGCTACTACGTAGCTGAAGCCAAGGCTCCTTCCCCCTGGGTCAACCCCCAGCATTATCCTTTTTCAGATGGCTCACTAAAAAGAGCAGTCATTTTGGCACTGATTTAAGTCAGTGTCTGCTCATCTTTGGCCATGAAAAATGATTCATTAGTGAAATAATGATCTGTACCATCTCGTTTCACCTTTAAAGCAAGACATGAAGAATCACCAAGGCAGAGGAGCTACAGCCTCTAACCAGACATGTCTGCTGGCTATAGATGGCTGTGACATGTCCAGACATGTGGCAGCAATTTACAGTTTGATCATATAGTCAGGCATATGATGATTGCCACATGACCTTATTATTCACAATGTCAGCAATTATACAAAGATTTCCTGTCAGTAGCTTATTTGAAGATGAAAATTATTTTCTTCAGGTTCAGAATTATAGCAGTGTCTTATACTGGAGAGCACATACTCTCTCTGTGACAGCAGTAATCCCTGTTAACTGTGAAGTCTGGAGAAATGGTGGTTCCTCCATCCTTAGGGAAGGAATTTCACTTTGCTCCCAATAGATGTACTCACCATATGTTGCTTTCTTGTCCCCAATCCAGCACATGGCCCAATCTGCCTTCTTTTTAACACATGGTAACGTTTCAATAGCATTGAAAAGAAATTCCCTGAGAAAGATAAAACTCATTAAGATCAGACATCAGCACAAGGACTCACTGCCATAAACAGTCTTGATCACTTAAACATGCTCTGCACCTTCATGCTGGTAATTCTCCTTCCCACTCTTACCTGGCACCAACCTAGCTCTATTTGTTCCAATCAACTACTTTTTCTTCACCTACCCATCACACCAACACCAGTTCACATGAATTCCCATGACAGTATCAAGGGGAGAACTGTTTCACCAAGTGTTGTACTTGAACGAGGCTTTCAAAACAAGACATTAACCAGGCTCCACTTTACAGGATGGAGGCACCAGACCTCTCATGTAAGCAGCTCTTGCTGGAATTTAGCATCTCAGAGTAAAAATGACACAGCAAGCTTTCTAAGTAGCAGTAAAACTCATGTAAAACTTAATATACTCCTCTTATTTGACTGCTCCATCTTTTACATTGTGTAACTCCTTTATTTCAGTACTGAGTGATTTCAGTTTCACTCTTAATGTAAGGAAGGTCTTATACCTCAGAGGAAAAAAGATATTGTTAAGTTAAACTGCTCTTAAGCAGCAGCAGCATTTTATGTAAGTCTAATTTACATCCTAAAATTAGCCCAAGTCAGAGAACAACTGACATGCATTAGTTAAATTCTGAATATTTACTGAGTTCTGAACTTTTCATCATCAAGCAATACGAACCTCTCTTTAGAATCCTTAATGTAGGTGTCAATAAGAAGACTGTACATTTCTGAATGTATATTTTCCATGGCAATCTGGAAGCCATAGAAACAACGAGCTTCTGTAATTTGTACTTCTTGACTGAATCGCTCCACCTAGAGGAAATAAATAAGCATTTGCAAAAGTGTTTGTGATTTGCAGGTTAGAGGCATTAATGCTGTATAGACCAGTTACTGGTCAGCCCACAAAATCTTCTTTGGATTTATTCCAGACATGTGGATTACTACAGCAATATGCAAAGCAGTAACCCTTCAGAACTTCAAGTCAGAATGTATTCTTTGGCCCCATGGGAAATGGGAAAACTTCTTAGTTTTACTTATCCCCTGTTAGGAAGAAGAGCACAGAGGGTAGAAGCAGAATACGGGCTCTGAAACAGCCAAGTGTTACTGTAGTGCAGCACTCAGTGCCCCATGGGAAGCGGGCAAACTTGGGGATTACAAAACCAACCTCAATTCGTTAATTAACACAGGACAGCACTACATGTTGTAATGCTGTAACACTCCATGATCCAGCAAACCAACCGTATCAGCCACAGCAAGCATGTCGAACACGAGAGTTATCTGCCCAAAGTGATATTTCTGTCGGGACTTTCTACACGCTCACCAAGTTCTCGTTGACAATGCCATCGCTGGCAGCAAAGAAGGCGAGGACATGAGAAATGAAGTACTTCTCCTCAGGCTTCAAGGACTCCCAGTGCTGCAGGTCTTTGGAAAGGTCCACCTAAAACATTGCAGGATAACTAAGAAACGGGTGCTCCGGTGGGAGGCCAGTCCCCGAGCACCGGGGCTGCCCCGGGCCCCGCCCCAGAGCTGCGGGCGGGAGCGGCCGTGGCCGCCCACCCCTCACCTCCTCCGCCGTCCAGAAGGAGGCCTCGGCCTTCTTGTACATCTGCCAGATGTCGTGGTACTGGATGGGGAAGATGACGAACCGGCGGGGGTTCTCCCGCAGCAGCGGCTCCTCCTCCTCCTCCACGCCCCGCGGCACCTGGAATGGCGGGAGAGCGGCTCGGGCTGGGATCGGGGCGGTTGAGGCGGTGCCGGGCTTTGGAGGGAAACTGAGGGGCTGCAGCTCGGGGGAGACCCCCGAGAGGGAGTGGGGCCGGGAGGACGAAAACACCCCACCGAGGGAGAGGAAATGGGCAGGGTGGAGACCCCCCCCAAGGGAGAGGGGCCCGGGAGGGTGGAGAGATCCCCTCTGAGGGAGAGGGGCTGGCGCGGGGGGTGGTGGTGCAGTGCCCGGCGGGGAGCAGCGGGCTGGGTCGGGGGCAGAAAGGAGAGACCACCGATGGGGAGAGAAGAGCGGAGCGGGGGTTGCAGGAGCCTCTGGGGAGCAGGATAAGGGCGGGCACGGTGCCCGGGCATTCTACACTCACCGGATTCTCATCGCCCTCCAGGAAGATCTTGCGGGCCGTCTTACTGGCCAGGACACGGGCGCTGCTGAGCGCGGGGGGCTGCGGGGAGAGAGGGGCAGGGTGAGAGCGCTGCAGCGCTGCCGGGCGGGGGGAGGGGGGTGCGGGCGGGCGCTCACCGTGTTCTCCTTGTCGCTCAGCGCCAGGCCCTTCATGGGCGACAGGCTTTTCATAGGAGACTGGCTCTTCTTGGGCGAAACCCAGGGCTGGTCGTGGCGGGCGGCAAGCGGGGCGCGGGCGGACAGCATGGTTGAAACAGCAGCGGCGGCAGCAACAGCACGAGCAGCAGCGGCGGGACGAGCGGCAGGAAAAGAGAATTCCCGCGCCGGCCCTTTATATCCCCTTCGTAGTTGGCGCCAGAATGGCTGGATGGCCACTCACCGCCCTTGCCACGCCCACCTCCGCCCGCCCCCGCGCTCCCATTGGCTGGTGCCGCGGGCGGGGCCCCGCCTCCCATTGTGGTGGCGGCGGCGGCAGGAAGAGACCCGTCCTTCGCTTTGGCGCCAGCGGCGCGCGGACAAGGCGGGAGAGCGCGGCAGGTCCCGCCCCGCTCTTGCGCAGAGCAGTCCGAGCGGGGGACCTGCACCTTACGCCTGTTCGGGAAAGAGTCGGCTGCGATGGAAAAGTCCAAAACTCGTTCCTGGATACGAGAACGTAACCTGGGGTACAGATCTGGAAATGCGACTTCGCCTTGATTTCCCCTTTTCTTTTCTGGTCCCTCCTGCTTACCCATTCATTTTCACTTTCAACACTGATCCCTGAATTTGGATAAAGATTCCACATTCCTGTATTTGGAGGCAGAAATTGGCTTCCTGGAGAAACCGGCTCTGTGTGCCACCCAGTTTCACGTGTTTTAAATAAATAGCACAAGAAAAGGAGAACACGGGTATGAAGAAGAGGTGAATATTCATAATTTTTAAAAGTCAGCATTTATTTTTTATTAATTAATTTGCAACATAGTTTTCCTCATCCAGGTCCACAAGGGATCTGCTTCTCTCAACTAAAATGTTTTCCCTGAAGCAGTTGTAATGAAACCAGGAGCTCCATGAGACTTGGAGGCTCTTCAGTTACATGGGATGCAGAACGGCCTGGATTGGTTCCTGTCAGTTGAGCATGTTCTCAGGGATGATGAGTTACATGGCCCAGCACTGAATTGTGGTTGGCTGGAGAAGAGGCAGGTAGAGCAGGAGAGCAGCAGAAGTATATAATGGTACTATGTTAAATTCACTGCTGTGGATTTGGAAGAAAAACAAAAGTACTCCCCTCCAGTACCACCTCTGACACTGTAAATTCAAATTGATTATTCATTTTAGCAGGTCACTGTCAAAGTCACAAATTTGGCTCTGAGCTCTCCTCAGCTGGGATGTTACCAGAAATGGCCAGCAGAGACATTAGACTTGTGTTTTTTCTTGGTCCTATTTAAGACATCAGACTGGTGCAGACACCCACCCAGATGTTCTGTGGGACTTTCTGAGCTAAATATGCATCCCAATATACAAACCTAAAAACACATCTCCATCCCAGGAGAGTGAGCACCACAAAACCCCATCCTAGTAGGCCACCTGGACAAGCACAGCCATGCTCCTGCTCTGTCCCGGGAAGCTGGTCCCAGAGGCAGGAGTACCAGGCATCTCTCAAAAGGCTTACAAGTGTCCATGTAACACCCGATTATCTCCTGCCACCTCTGCTGCTGCTGGGAGAGTTGGCAGAGAGCTAGAGCAACACCCTCCCCATCCCACCCAAACTCATTTACCCTCCCACCCCAATAAAGAACCCCAAAGCCACCACAAGCCCTGGGCGAAGGGCTGTCACAATGCAACAGCTGTGCTATCTCTGCAGTCCAGCTCCTGTTCTTAAAGGCCCATGGCAGGGCATCAAAGCCCTGTCCTGAGGACGACGGCTCTGCAAGGAGAGAAAAGCTCCAGGGAGAGCACATAGAGGGTCTGTGATGAAGTGTGTTGCAACTCTGTGCTGCTGTAGCTGCCACAGAATGGTATTTAGAAATGAGTGTCCATGCTGAATTTTCCTATTACAGCAGTTTAACCCAGCTGCATTTGTTCCTCCTTCATGTACATCCTTCTCCACAATGCAACTCCATTTTGGGACCGGCATTTTCTCAGCAGCTTCTTTGGCAGAGCTGGGTTGGAGGCAGTAGGCTACTGCCCTGCTCTGAAGTGCTCAGCATCACACCAGGGATGTCAGCTAGCTCCTGCCCTCTCTTTGGGTGTGTGAAAGAATGATCTGCCCTGATGCTGATGGCTTCTGGGCACCAGTTCTGAGTACTGTGTGTTTAAAAAAAAACAGCGACAGACTTGTATTGGTTTCTCACCTTCTTTGTTTGCAGGAATTCAGACACTCAGAAAGGTGGAAGTAAGAGCAGCCTGGGGCATCTGGGTGAGGCAGGTGTGGGGTGTTGTGTAACCACCCTGTTCGAACAGGTGCCCCCCAGGCCCCAACGCTGGCATCCCAGCACCCAGCACCACCCAGGCCCTGACATTCCCATCAGCTGCACGTGGAGCTCAGCAACAGCCTCTGTCCCAGCCACTGCTGTAGTGGTACCCTCAGTGCCAGCATGGCAAAGCCTCGTCCCACCAGGCACAGCTTACAGCCCCCAGGCCTCACGTCCCCATCACACGTCTGCTTCCTCAGGATGGCTACTGCCATGGCTCTTAGCTCACCGACCTGCTGGTAATGCTCAGGGCAAGGTTCTCCTTACTCAGAGGATTGGTTTTCCTACATTTTAAGGCAGATTGCCTACAGGACAAATAGACATGTTGCTGACTGCCTCCCACCACTGCAGCAATGGGTCTGATGAAAGTCAATGAGGAGAACTGACTCATCACTAGCTGAGGACTCAGTGTTTGCTGATGGTTTTCTCCTGATTTGTTTGCATGGTCTCATCCAGCCACATTAATCCATGCCAAATCCTGAAATCCTAACCCATTGCTCAGTCTGGAAGGGTTGATACTTGTATAGAACACCATGCTCAAGGGCCCCTGCTTCAGTCTGATTTCTACATGCAGCACAAAGGAGTCTAAGAACTCTAAATATAAGCTGAGGCAGGGTAGGTGAGCAGGAGAGGCCATCAGCCAACACCTCCAAGATGGTAAGTGGTGGTCTCAGTGGTCTCCACTTTGTCCAGCAGGTTCAGAGGTAGGCCTCAGCATTTCCTCACTCAGCTGTGCTGAGGAGAAAAATGCTCCACATTTCTCCAGAACCAATCTGAACCATAAGGACTTAGACCAAAACTTCAAAAATTTGAATGATTTCCGCCAGTAGCTGTCTACCTGTTTAGAGGTGGTCGCCCTCCACTTACTCCAGGATCTACAACTGCAGAAACTGAACTGCAGGGCCAAGGCACTTCAACAGGCTATTTCACTGAGAAATCTAGAGCAGAACAAAACAAGTCTTCATTAGCATGATTCTGGCTGGGTACCACATTTGCCAGTGCAGCCCATTCATTTGTAGCACCATCATGAGCCACCTGCTTACCTGACAATCAGCCTCTTTGAAGATAACAAGCTGTTGGAAAGCAAAGGCAACAGCTTTAATACAGGGTTAACATCCCCAGTGTCTTGAATTCTTTTGAAACTGTAGTTCTTGCCTATTCAAGGTCCTTACTCAACATTTACAACTCTCAGGACAAAGTCTGCAGATAATGTATGACCACATATGGTGTTTTAATGGTGTAATTGGACATGTTGTTTCTTTGCTGTTCATGAAACTGGACACAGTGCTGCAGACATAGTTCCACAAGTTCCAGGCAGATGATGCAGCATTAAAAGACTTTCAAGAGCTGGAAAAATTGAGCTTTCCAAGCAGCTGCACTTGCTGGCCATCGGCAGTCAGTAATACACAAGAGCAGCACTGATTCTGGTGCCTTCCTCAGGATCTCTGAGCACGCTGTGGAGCTGGAGTAGCAAGGCCCAACACTGCATTCATCCCTGTGCTCAAGAAGGTTGTCACTTTTCCTGGCTGGTAGCACCACCTCCTTGTTTCCTGCAGCAGCAGAAGGCAATGGCTCCAGACTTTTGGCCCACCACTGACTTGCCTCAAGCAGGTTTTGGTCTCAGCTCCTGTGCTCTGGTCATGGAGACTGTGGCTGATCTCTTGCCACACATGGACAACTACAGGTCCTGCTCTAGCAGCCTGTCAGCTACCACAGAGCAATGAGCTTTCCTGGGGGTTACATTCCCCAGCACTTACTCATCCAAAACTGCCTGTTGGAGGCTACAGCCCCAGGTCCTGAATTTTTGGGCAGGCTGTGTTGTTTATGTTGAGCAGGGCTGTTGCACAGGAGCATTTCTGGGACATCTCCTCATTGCTACCATACACACACAGTGGTCTGAGCCGCCCTTTCCCTCTTGGTCCAGAAGACAATCTTAGCCAGGAGCCCCCCTGTACTTCCAAATGGTTCCAAAGAAAACCATGGTTGAGGTTCCAGCCTCAAACCATGGAAGTCAATAACTGAGGAGACAAAGGCAGGACTTCAAATCATTTTTCTTAACTGGGTCAGCAGTGGGCAGTTTGGTTATCACCCAAATCTTACTCACCTGCAGGGAACTCCTGTGTATTTCCCATCCCTGCTCTATCTTCTCCCAATGACCTTTTCTTCCCCAGCAGAGACTTTTTTTTCCTCCCTAGAAAATGCAGATTATCTTCAACAAAATGAATACCTCCTACTACCAGACTTCCTGGTGTATGTCAGTATTCCTATCCTAAGAAACCACCTAGTCAAGATTGTCATGAAAAGACTGAGAAAGGATGCTGCCTCCCACCTTTGGGACAGTACAACATTTTAGCCCTTTTCTGCCCTGGATGCCCATGACATTTGCACTCATCCAGCAAGGCAGACAAAACAGGGGGACTCATCATTGCACATTTTTCTGGTGGCATCTGCCAGACACTTCCCTGCAGAGCATGAAAGGTTCAGTATTTGTCAGGATTCAATTACAATTTTGCCAAAGAAGGGACTGGGAAAAGCCAGCTCCTTCCATGCCCTGTCCTGTTTTGCCATGGCAATTTCGTTGTGGGGTCTAGCAGTGACCCCATGGTGATAGGAGAAGGTGCAAGGGACTGTTACCTGGTCAGTCCCTGCGTACAAACAGGCAGCAGTAGAAAAGATCCCAAATACATCCAAGTAAGTGAAAGATGAGCTAGGGATACACCTATATATGAAGGCAGTAATTGACCCCGGGAACTGTAACCAGGGGAAAAAAAGAGAGAAAATGGGAATTAGAAAACTAGAGAGAGGCAGGTACCCGCAGTACTTAGGGGACCATGAAAACACAGAAAATTGGGTTTATGTTGCACTTGCATTCAAAGGTATAACCACAGTAGATAAATTGATGCAGGTCTGATATTAAATGAGACAGAGGCCTGTATGGGAATGTAATGGGGTGTAAGGGGTGACAAATACGAAGACTGCCATCCATTATCCTTTTGGCAGTACAGTCAGGCTGATAAAAAAAAATCCCTTGCTTTTTAAGGGCGCATTTGATTCACTGCTTTGTGACACTGAGAGGATTAAAACTGGCTAACTGATAGATTTTAGAAAGTCACTGTAGGGGCATGTCATTACCAGCTCAGTGTCCTGAGGTGCTTGCAAAGTTTTACGTGGTAGATGTGGTGGGTAGTGAATATGTGTAAAAGTAACCTGTCCTTGGTATTAATGAACGTAAATGCAGCATCTTGCACTAGGGAAGAAAACTGAAGATTGCATTTATGAAATGCTGGACTGGCCTTGCAGAGAGGGGCTCCTGGGTGATGATTCATAGCAGCTCCATTAGCAGCTTCCCAGGCTAACCCATGGTCAAAGGAGCAAACCAGATCCTCTCTGTTCCATCGGCAGAGGGATTGCAGCTGGGGGCATGACTGCTTCCCTCCTGCACTGTGTGGCACAGGCTCCATGGGGCAGCACCAGCGGGGCTCAGCGGGAGATTCAGCCATCCAAAGGCAGGTGTCTGCTCATGGGTGGGGTGTGCAGGCACTGAGGGTACCTGAGACATTCTAAAGCATCCTGCCTGACCTCACTGAGCTCTTGGGGCCTTTCAGATCTCCTGTGCCACTCCTGCCAGCCACACATCTAGGCCCACCGGAGCCTCTCAAATGGCACAAATATCCATATTTAGGCAACCAAGTCAAGCCGTCCAATATGAGTTGTCTGGATGTCTAAATGCGTTGTCATTATCTCAAACCAAACCCACTCCCTGTGCCCAGTCCCATCAGCAAAGGGTGGAAAGGGTGTTGACAATGTGGGAGGCATTCAGAAGACAGCTCCAGGGCACACCAGAGGATTACAAACCTGCCCTGGAGCAAGATGCTGGAGGAAGCTGTCCTGTTCACTGCTGTGAGAGTGAGCTGGCGAGCAGCCAGGTAACCACCCCAACCAAGCACAGCTGTAATCAGCCAGTGGGAAAAAAAGGCATAAGATCTTACAGCTTTGAACAGTCACCAGAACATGGGGTTCAGAGAGAAGGTATTTCCCACCAGGGATAATTACGTATCAAACAGCCTTCCTGGGCACATGGCAGATTCCTCAATTCCCAGTCATGATCTCAGATTTCACATGACAGTTTTATTCAGGCACATTATATTTTAGTCAGCAGTTATGGTCAAGTTTTGCTGAGCATAAAAGGATTAGGATATATTATTTTATTAGTCCTTTTGTCTGGCATCCATCAAGATGCTCGTTCATTGCACAGCAAGCTCATGGGCACGCCAGGAGCTTCTCCCCAGCTATGCCTGTTGGCACACACAGCTGAAGAAAGGAGGGAAAAAAGAATCTTCAAGATAAAGTTTTAACACTGAATACACCAATAAATGAATCAATCACTGATCTTTTGTTGCAGCAAAACACTCTGGTCTCATGTAACTTCAGCAGGAAAAAAAACCCCACTATAAAACAGGAGACAATAGGTCTCTTACCAAGAGACCCCCACCTTACCTGCTCCACCACATATTGCCACATCTCCCTCTTGGGGCTTCAGCGACCTCTAGCATTTTCAGTGAAGATGAGACACAAATAATTCCTTTAAAGGATATAGCATTTTCCATACTCCCTTCCTTTTAAAACCCTTAAATAGATCCACTCCCTCCTCCTTTCCCACACCAGCCCTTAGGGGAAAAGAGGCACTATTTTATTTTTTAACAGATACATTTCTGCAGCTGAATTACTACTGGTGTTTCCTTCCTAGCAGGAATTGGGAAAGCTTCCATTTTGTAACCATCCTAGATCAATCACAGATGGAGATAGCAAGGCCATTATATGACCATTCTTTGCCTACACTGCATTGCAGAACTGCATATCCATATACAATTTTCAATAGTTGCCTTCCCAGTGACTGTCCCCATCTCTTCTTTATTTTCTCATGTTAGCTTTAAGTTCCCATCTATCCCCTTTTCTCCAGTGCTGCCACATTAATTGCTCAGGACAAAGAAATTTGCACCCTCTTTCCATTGGGATCCTGCTCCCTCCCTGCCTTGGCCCTGAAGCTCATGTCTGAGCTTTCAGTACCAGCTTTCCTCAGCCACTTCCATTCTCATTTTCCACAACTGCCCCAGATCCACAGCCTAGTTGTCCCAGCTCAGCACAGATCCCAGCTCAAAGCAGCATTGGAAAGCAACAAGCACCCCATGCATGACACATCCCTTCCCTGGCCGCAGTCCTGGCAGCCCAGCTACACACCCCTTATCACGAGACCTGATGTCTCCAGCTCCGTGCAGGGAGAACACAGGCACATGATAACCTGGGCATGAAGTGTTTCCCAAGGTCACCATCCCAAAAAGGGACGGCTACACAGCTGCTGTCCTATCATCTCCTCTCTGCAGAGCTCATGAATGCTCAGCTGCAAAGTTAATGAGCACAGGCACAGAGCTCAGAACAGCAAGGCTGCAGGGGAGAGGAGAGAGGGTGCAGAGGATCTGCCCTGTTTGTAAGCCAGTCCAACAAAGCCACAATCCTTTTTGGCATTTTCTGGGCACTGCCTGAAGGGCAACGAGACTTCACACAGATTAGCAGACCAGACACACACAAGGTGGGGAGCAGGAGTAGAAGAGACCAGAGCTCCTTTCCTTCTCCCTTCTGGTCTTCCTGAAATTCATGCACTCTGGTGCCTTTTTTTTTCAGTAATAACATTAAAATGGCCCAAGCTCCTGCCAGCAGCTGCCCTGCCGTGAGCAGAATACACTCTCCCTATCTTGTGCTGGCAGTTATCAAAACACTTTGCAAAGGAAATACCAGAGGTGGAGATAAGCACTGGGTTGAATTCACCCCCCACTACATTCAGGTTTCCATTCTCTGTATCACCTCCTCCTCTTTCCCCAGCTGATGGGCCAATAATCTTAAAACCCAGTTGTGCCACTGGAAGAAAGCAACTTGCTAGCCAAGTTGAGCAGACTTCAGCCACACCACCTGGAAACAGGCACTACAGGGCTGCTTCCATCACACTGCTCCTACAAAACACTGCTCAATACCCTGTACATAATCTATAGCAATAACCTTAAAATCAGAGAAAGTTGTGCCATGGGAAGAAAGCAGAAGAAATTAAGGTCATCACTGTCTTCCTAGGTGCCTGTCATCACCAGGAATTACTTAACCACCAAAAAAATATCATTCACACGGACATTTAAATGCTGAGAGGAATGATCATCAGATGAGAGCCATGAACAGGCCCTTGTTGTCTCCCATGGTAGATTAGGGAAAATACACTTTAACTTCTGGCCAAGCATTTCTTGCTCCCACCATTGCCAGGAGGAAAACGTGCCTTTTCCCAGCACCTCTTCCTAATGTGCTCACACAGGTTTCATATGGAAGCACTAATAAAAGGGGAAGATGTCAGGGATTGTGAGGAACATAGACCCACAACTGCTTCATTTTTCAAATCCGTCCAACTGAGTGCAGCCACAAATCATGCAAAGTTTTGTTAAATAGAGAAGAAAGCTGTATTGAGCTTGCCTGGCAAGCACAGGAGGAGCAACCATGGCTCAGAAGTTTATTACCTCTCAGTGGGGCTAAGATGCCTCTGCTCCCATTGACTGTGGAGAGAGGTGAGCAGCTATCATCTGCTCTGATGAGGCTGAACAGAAACAAAGCAAAACCAGACATATTTAGCAAGAGGACATTTATACAAGTACCTGATGATGTAAAGAGTAACCACCACCCTGCTGTCAAACCCAAAAAAGCATTTGGCTGCCTGCCTTGACCAAGGTCCAGGCCTCAAGGGGCACAGTGCAGACATCGACACCTCCCTCCACAGCTCTTACTCAGCCTCCAGAGTCAGCTGGGGCTTTTGATCCTAATTTCACGGTGTAAGCCTAGACTTCAGTGGGTGAAGTGCAGTCCCCCTGCAATCTGCAGCTTGGCAAGTGGAGGTGAGAGCTGAGAACAAAGCATTGCTGACTTCCAGAGGTGTTGAGGTGAGATGTGAGAAAATGCTGCAGCACCACCCCTCTGCCTATTAACTCCTCTGAGACAGCTAAATTCAGGGCAGGGGCTAAAAGCAGCCCTGCCTGTTGCTGCTGAGGCAGGAGGAGGCACATCCCCGCTGCACCAGGCACACAGTGATGCTCTGCTTGCACACAGCCTGTGCGTGCATCACACCAAAACCCACGCTGGGAGTAGCAGGCAGGCTGCAAACCTCTGAGCTCCTTCTGAAGTGCCAGGCAATGGCATGTCCCATGGGCTGGGAATTCTGTACCCAGCACAGAAGCAGCAGCCGGCCCCTCAGGGGCTCTGGCACAGCTCTCCAGTTGGCAAGGCTGAGGAGCAACCTTGCAAACTGAGTCTCATCCTCAATCTCCTGCCACTCCCCAGGCTGCAACCACAGCATCCTCAGGGGTTGCACGTAGCACAGAGAGGAACAGCCTTCAAAACTGGGTGGCCATAGACAAATCACCCAACAAAAGCAGTCAGCAGTGGTGTTAACTCCCAGGGGACCAGGACCTGGCAGGGAGGACAAGAGTCATGCAAAAGGAAATGCTGCTGAACTGGTCAGCCCTCTCCATCCCCTCTTTTGAGCTCCTGGATGTAATCCAGGCTGTGTGTCAGGGACAGTGCTGGGCAAGAGACATCCTGGGTGGTAAACAGTGGGTTTCCCAGACACGCACCACAATCACTGTCAGGTTTTCATCCTCACTCAGTGCCTGATATTGACTGAAGCAGTAGCACATTTCCACGTCCATCTGTGTTTTGAACTGTGTAGTGTTAGAGATGAAAGCACTGCTGGCTGCACCCCTGGGGTCTACTCATAACTCCAAAAGGTGACACATTAGATGCTCATGTTTGAGAGGTGCTCATAAAAATCACCATCTACTGAGGTAACAGAAAACAGTGACTTCTGTCACCAAATTGTACAAACGTTTCCCTGCTCTGTGTTATCTCCTTTTCATAGGGTCTCTTCAGTGATGTTTTATGAGCATATTTTCAGACTGCTTCTCACTATTAGCTCGAGCCAGTTCAATTTCTTATAACATTGTACAACCAGTTACGGTTGTTTTACATTTAGCATTGTAAGACAAAAAAAGACTCCTGACAGTTTGGGTTTAGGAAAAGAAAAACCATGGTGAAGTTGGGGGGTTTTGTTGGGTTTCTTGGACCTAAAGCCAAATTACCCTCTAGGCAATGAGCTAGAAAAAATTCCCATGTTTCTAATCCAGAAAAGCTTCCTGGTCTCTATTAAGCATTAAATGGCTGATTTATTCACCAGGAGGATGGTGGAGGGTTTTTCACTCACAATCCTTTCAAGATTATTATTATTCTGCTTAAAATGCCTTCCAGTGTCTGCTTTTGAGTCTAATCCATGTTAAACAAGAGCTGGAGGAAAGCTTTCTCTGGTGAGCTAACAGAAGCTTCGTTTTAAACTCAAATAACCTCTTTATTGGAAGCTCTTCTGGAAACAGTATAAAACAAACATTGGTGGAAAAAAAAGGAAAGAGAAGAAGAAATCATATCTTCCTTCTTCTCAAATCAGACCTCTACTGCTACAGTTACCCTCCATGTTGTAAAGAGTCCTTCTTTGTGATCCCCCTTAGCTCAGACCATGTGCAAATCCCAGTCCTATGTGCATTTATTAGCAGGCTCGGGTATTTAAGGGTTAAAAGGCTCACTTATGATAAGATGAAAATTAAGTACACTGAGATTGCAAGAGAGCAACAGCTTGGTTAGAAATGCCTGTAATCAGTAGTCAAAACTAACAGGAATAAGCCATCATACAACTATTTTAAAAAGACCAGACTTTTCCTTTTTCCCATTTTTTTAAATGAAACTAGATGAAAAGCAATCGAAATATTCAGTAAGATGCCTGTCAATGCCAGCTTGTGTTTGTAATATAATGTAGATTACTAAGATGTTGGTTCAGTGTGATTAATAGTACTTAAAATAAAGTCTATGAAATAGCCACATCAGAAATTCATACAGAAATCTGAATATTACCAAAAAAGATTAAGAAAGCTAAATAAAAAAATCAAAGGACTGACAATTTCTCGTGTCTCACCAGGTGATATAAATTTAGCTCTCCTTTATAAAAAGTTATTGAATCCACCTTTAAAAAGGTCTTTGTTCCCCTTATGTCTTAAATGACAATTTAAGGATACATCTGTAAAAGCAGCACACTCTAAAAGTCATTGCATGACTCTTCTAGCTAATAAAACCAAGGTAACTTTGGTACAATATTAAAGCAGTCAGTGTTAATGGATTACAGGGTTTTAAGCAATCCTGCTGCAGAGGCATCCAAAGCACTGCAGGAATGTGGTGGTGCTCCCCTGCACCGACCTGCGGGTTTCGCTCCAGGACTTCTCCGTATCAGTAGGTGGCAGATCATTCAGATTATGGCCTGATTGGTTTGCTCTTGCCATGGAGAGCTGGAAACACCGCAAAAAGCAAGCAAAGACAGTGACTGAGGCTGCTTCTCTTAGCCCCAGTGTCCAGCTGCGATGCTGGGGGAGGCCACTCCATGCCAGTCACACCAGAGAGTGACCCAGGGGTGAGAAAGTTCCTCTCTGATGGGTGCAGGAGGCATCACCACTCGGACACAGAGGGGTGGACACAAGTGCACAGGAGGGCCTGGTGCTTGGTGTGTTCTGCCTGTACTTTGCGTGTGGTCTAGCATGGGGGTGCATCCCCCAAACACCAGTGTCTCGGCGTGGCCATTTCTCAGACCACTGAGTGGGCAGGAGCTGCACAACTTAAACCCTGTCTTCAGTGAGCACAGCAGCACTCCCTCTGCTGGGTGCCGAGTTTAGGTACAAGGAACGCATACCTGAAAAAAAGATAAATTCAGTCACAGAGCAGGTTAACAGCAGAATGAAGAATAAAATCTGATCTTCCCACTCCAAGGCAGAGACCCACTGCCAATGGTTCCCATTGTATGTTTTCCACAGACCCCAAGAGCCTTCATACTATTTCAGTAGATCTTCAGAAATCAACTAAACCTATTGTCACAACAGACTGAGGCTCAGACCTCTAAGATAAGCATCCTTTGGGGACACCTCACTTCAAAAGGGAACATGGAGACCTGCTGCATCCAACCCAACAGCTTTTGAATCACTGCCAACTGTTGAGCAAAGGCTCTTTATGATGCTGTGGACTGACTCAGCTAAAGGCAGCATGGCATTACACTGCCTTATGGGAAATGAGCCACCGTCAGCACAAAGGGAGTCCAGCACAAGATTTCATAGCACACAATTTATTATTTCCACCCTTATTACACCAAGGTGTCAAACAAGATCCTGAAGATGCAACGGCAGCAGTTAGCATGCTAATGGCTACACTCATTTTCAGCACCCTACAAACCACTCAGGCTGGGAAAAAAATTGCAGCCTGCCTTGGCATTAGCACTTTGCAATTAAATCCTCACCTTTCCATCTCTTGCTTGGAGCACTGTCTTGCTGGAAATAGTGCAGCTATGCCCCACATTCCACTTTTCTCACATCTTTATTATTCCAGCAGGCTGGGGCCACTTGGCTTGTGAGGGCCAGCGATTCATACACCCTTGCCTTGCTCTGTGGAAAGCCATTTCATGATAGCACAAAATCCACACTGACACTGCTCTGCTATACACAGGCTCTGGAAGCTTTACAGTTAAATCCATTAACCATGTGCATTTAGAGGAGACACAATTACTCTGCCTGTAACTGCACCTCAGTGAGTGATCCTCCAGCAACACCGTGGACATCCACCAACAATCACCACTCTGGGCCTCCGAAAGGCACAATGTGATGTCTCTTCAGTCAGTTGTGCAGCACAGTGCCACAAAGCCAAGTGAAGGCAGCCTCTTCCACAGCCTTTGTAACTGCAAAGAAATTATTTCTGTTGTAATAGAAAAAAAAAAATACAAATCCACACAAACCTTTTAATTAAGCAAGTTACTTCAAAACCAAGACCTACCCACATTAGCACGAGATTCAGCATTAAGTTCTCCTGGGGATGATGGAAGTGTTTATACCAGCCAACAAAGCATCTCTGCGCTCTCTGCTTTGCCCTTACAGAGAGGAGGTAACCACATCCACCCCAAGAGGGGCACAAATGCTTCATTAACTGATGGTTACACAGGTTACACAACACTTTCACAGGGAAGCCACATGTTTACAGTTTCATTTTGTCATAATTAGGGTCTCATACTACAGCAGTGTCTCCAGGACTTTAATACACAATTTGTGTAAGGGGCATTTCACAAAACTCAGCAAAAAAATTCCTTGCTATTAAGCAATCTATTATTGCCATATAAGTACACTCGTGTCTTACAGATGCCCTGACATGTCTCAGAAGAAGCAGGTAGTAGGCAAAAGTTTTACTTGCTCATGACTCAATGACATTAAACTAACTTGCTTTAACTGTCTCTGATGCAGGGAGCACTATTTACCCCACTGATAAAAAAATATTAGTTTTTATACTGATAAAAAAAAAATAGAAAAAAAATGTTTTGACTTCATTGAAAACAAGCCTGGTTCAGATGGCTATGTGAACACAAGAGTGGAGGAAAGGCAGATGAATTGGTGTCCTCTGGGCTGAACCAAATATATTTTTCAGGACAGGTCAACAGAGCTGCCAAAGCTGTGCTGTTCATTGTGAGACCTGAGCTGTGACTTCGCTGCAATGTGTGACTGACCCCAGGGCGAGGCACTGGTCTCTCTTGGGCCCAAGGCACCTGAGCAGATGTGACAATGAGCTTCCATATGGTCTGTTAATGAAGGTCAAGAAAGGCCCTCAGCAGATACATGTTTTGATATCTCCTGGACAAAACCATGTTTCCGTTTGATCACTGTCAGATGGTAATTGAGTGCTAATACCTAGAAATACCTGAGGCACTTCATCTCCTTCTTCTGGGAATTTCACCCTGTGTTTTGAAAACATGCCCTGCTGAAGTGTTGTTGACATTTCATGACATCCTGGAGCTGACTCAACAGGGACAAGAGCCCTAGAGGGAGAAAAGGAAAGATTTTTGCAGAGATGATGTCCAGGTGGTATTGTACATGGATATTTAAAATTAAGGGCATAAAGGGTTATTGAAGGTCATTACTGGGGTCATGGTAATAAACAGTTCAGGCCTACAGAAAATCAGAGTAATGGCAGTAGAAACTCACATGTGAGCTTAAAGGTAATGACTACATCATGTGACAAATACCATAATTTTGTTTTAAATTACTTTTCTATGCAGAGCATCTCTGCTCCCTGGGGTCTGCCCCCATAAAATACCCCCATCTCCCCAGTTCTGCTTGGGTTTTCAATCTTCAGCCACACACAGGTGACAAATCTGCTAAGTCTATAATTTACACACATGTATATCTACCTCCAACTTTCCATCAGCTCCAGAGAAGATTCAGAGGGTCCATCTGTGCATGTAAATAAGGCTGGGCAGGGCTTCTCTACGACCAGGAGCCACCTGACACAGCCTGGCCACCTTCACACCAGTCTCCAGTCTGAGAGCTGAGGGTGTAAAGCTGACCTCCCCAGCACCTGTGGAGGCCAAGGAAAGGATGGACATTTTGGGAGAATAATAACTGATGGATCTGATCACACAAATGAGTATTGGGAGTAATCCTGAGCAAAGAACCTGAGCATTACAATAGCCTCTGTGGGAAAGGTGAAGAAGGCAACATCACCACTGAGCTCAGTTGGTTCTACTGATCAGGAGCGGGGCTATGTGCTGTTTTCCCCCTGTGCAGACAGGCTGCATGCACATTAGCAAAAATACACTCTCCTCTCCAGGTGGAATTTGATTGCCCAAACAATCCCAGAGTTGGACTTGGTGATCCTCATTGGTCCCTTCCAACTTGGGAGGATCTTATGATTTATTCTATGATTCTTATTCCAGTCATGGGCTGGTGTCAGTGCTCTACTCAGTCACAATATTCATGACTGTTCTCAGAGGAGCTCAGCAACAGGACAAGAAGCAACAGCCACACTCTGGAACAAGGGAAGTGAGTTTTTACTGTGAATGTAGTCAGGCACTGGAGCAAGCTTCCCAGAGAGGATGTGGAGTCTCCATTTTTGGAGATACTTCAAAGTGGACAAGACCCTGAGCAGCCCTATCTGGCTGGCCCTGCATTGAGCAGAGGGTTGGACTAGAGACCTTCCAGGGGTGACATGTCTAGGACGTCTCAAATGGTTCTGTTTTCCCACGTGGAGATTCAGTTTGCTGGAGTCTCTGCTCCTCCATGAGCTGGAAAAGAAAAAATCTTCCTTGACAGCAGAACAAATTTGCCCATCTCCATTCCAAGTGAAGCTACTCTGTGTTTGAAGATTTGCCTCTTAAAAGAGATGCAGTCACTGAGTTTACAAAACCCAAACCCTTGGATCTGTGACCCATATTGCTGGGGAGTTCAAGGGAAAAATCCTGTGTCTCCTCCTTCCTCTTTGTAATTCCCAGCAGCACAAAAGTGAAAGCAATGCCAATCCCTGGGCTTCCATACCTCAGGCCTGCCTTCTGGAAAAGCACAGCTTGACATTTTTAAGTACACACTGAAAGGTACATTGGACATTAGCTACATGCTGTACAGGTGAACTTTTTTATAAAGGAAATGCTTTAAAAAACTTCCTTGCTAGGAAGTTCTAGTTGCTAGTCCCTTCAGATGTGAAATACCAGAAATTATACAAGTTCTTTCAACTAGAAGAAGGCAAAGGCTTCCTCTCAGCTAAAAGCACACAATTCTGCACATTAAAGACAGGGTAGATGAAAGGAAGATCTCCACAAGTGATCTGATTCTGTTGACTCCATCCTTTACAGATAAAATCCTGGGAAGTCCTGCCCTTCTTCTCCCTCAAGCCACCCAGCTCTGGTCCCACCTCCACTCCATCCAGGAGATGGTTATACTCTATCACAGGCCAGCTTCAGAGACCTTTGTAACAAACCCGGCTTGTCTCTGGGGCTGGTTGGGAGACACAGGTTTGCTAGCACCAGCACAGGTCATGCATACCGTGAAGGCACCAGGCAGGATCCCAGGACAGCCATCAGGAAGTTATTCCATGGCCTGTGCCATAAAACCCAACATTACCCAAATGCATGCCTTTATCCCAGGTCATCTGTGAGGCATGGATGTAGCTCAAGCCTGAAGTGGGCTAAGGGCAGAGGGACTGCCAGCACAGCCCAGTTGTCAGGGGACAACCCCGCCAGCTCCCATAACTCAGATACGTGTCTGAATACCAGGCCAGTTCTATTACTTGCTGGTAAGGCATTAACCTCAGCTATTTTCTTCCTCTGTGCAAGTTAAACCAGTTTGATTGCATCTATATTTGGTGGTCCTTCTCTGTCATGCTTCCCAGCACAACCAGGGCTTGGTCCTGGTTCCACAGAGCAGAGTATTTACTTAATAATAGCAGTCCCAGTTTGGTGATAAAGGCTGCAGAGATGGAGGTTAACCAACCTAACAGTGTCTCAAGTCACAGGAGTTTACATTTGCCTTTGACCCCCCACTACTTCTCTTGCAGGGCTCCAGGCTCTCAGGCTGGAACAGAAAGCAAAAGTGCAGGTGTCAGAGAAGAGGTGTCTCTGGTCAGGGACATCTGCAATAGCTCAACTTGGCAAAGGGGACCAACAGCAATGCCAGGTGTCACGGCTGCCTTTTGCTCTCTGGACAAAGCATCACCAGGCTGGCTGCAGCACGTCTGTGCTGGGCAGGCAGGTGGGGAAGTGCTGCTGTAGCCCCCTGCCTTCTTCCAGGCTGGGACAGCGCAAAAGCCACAGGAGAACTGGGTGTTGTCCAGGCAGCAAAGCAGTTTCTGCCATACAAAGCCAGGCCTGTCACCTGCCTGCTTCCCTACACCCTGCCTGGTCACCCCAGGCTTGTGCAGGTCTGCTGAGGTCCAAGCCCAGCAGCACCTGTAACTCTGCTGAAGTCTGGGGTTTTCTGCCATAGCTGAAATCCTCTAGCCCGCCAAACACTGGGAATGTCAGCCTGTCCGAGGTCAGCCAGTCTTCAGAAACTTCAACCCTGTCCTCACTAAGGATGAGAAACAATCTTCACAAAACTGGAACAAGAACAAAGTTTCTGCAGGAAGGGGAGGTTCATCTCTTGTTGATTAGCTTCACACACCCACGGGATTTCTGCAGAGCTCTCCTGCTTCCTTATGCTCTTGTGTTTACCCAACAGAGTTAGAAGCAGCCATCCCTGAGGGCCACCCACAAAGTCCTACCGTGAATACCAGGACAAAGAGAGGAGAAGGATGTGGCCGAGGAGCCTCATCAGGATGCCCAGCAGGGCTCTCTGCAGGACAGCAGCCCCCTGGGGATGGAGCAGGGGTGTGGAGTCCACACATATCCCTGTCTGGAGATATGCTGGGGTTGGGAGTCACAGTGGGAAAAGCTGAGGGGGAAGTCAGAATTGAAACTAGCAGCTGGGGCAAAAAACAAACAAGCAAACTCAAAGGGGCTGAGGGGAGCCAGGGGCGGCATTTATACTACTGATGATGTGAGACCACCACACAGACTGCTTGAGTCATCCCCGTTTTGGTAACTGCATCATACTGTGGTCACTGACTGGAATTTGCAGCTTGAGTTGTAAGTCACTGGTGGGAACACAACACTACCAGGTGGACACCAGCTCATCTACATGGTGCTGTGTCTCACCTGCTGTGGAGCTCCCCCACCACTGCTGCAGGTGACAGTGATTTTGGCCTTTTTCCTCATCTGGCCACAGTTTGAGACTCACAGAGGGGCTCAAAGAAAGGGCTGTCTTATGAGCATGCAAGCTGCTCACGCAGCATGCTCCAGCTGTGGCACAGCTGCCTCTCTGACACTCGGGCAGGAGCCAGCTGCAGCTGCCGCTGGTGGAAGCACTCCCATGGCCTGAGCCCTCTGTGCTCCCAAAGAAAAGACAGCAGGAAGACAGCGTTGTGAGACACAGAAGGCAACTCTTTGCTGGGCTGGGTCTTTATTTCTGTGTTTTTGAACAAAGTAGAGCCCTTCCCTTGAAATGTGGGAAGCAGGGAGAGAAGAAGCGTTTACAGGCAATGCTTAGGTTGTAGTAAAATCCAAGATGTGTTGAAAGGACACTCCTAAAAAATATGCTTTTATATTTAAACATCTGTTCTCAGCAGGTTTTTTGTGAATTAGATGAGTAAAACTCCAGCCCTGGGCCAAAGCCTAGCTCCATTAATTACACAGGGGCAACCTCCCTCCCTCCTCCAGCTGTGGTTTCCCCATGGCATCCTGGCCCCAAGCTGCTGAAGAATGGTTCTTCAGTCAGGGAATTGTCTCCCCTGCTGTGAAGCACCACCTTTTCAGCTCATCTCAGCTGGGCAAGGTATGTTCAGCATGAGGCAGCACCTTGAGGAGCAACAGCGATGATGCAGGTTTAGGAGCATTAACTCCTAACCATCACCTTCCAACTCAGCCTCTTGGACTTTTCTTCTCTTCATCTCAATGGCCCCTCTCTCGTGCAGTTATTCTTCTCTGGAGAACTTGAGGAGGCAAAGCCAATTTCCTCCTCCCACTCCCCCTTTGGGTCCCCAGGCAGACAACACTGGCTCTGTGCTCTTTCTCAAGCCCAGCTTTTTCCATCCACTGAATTTCACAGCACATCAGGTCAGGACGTGGTTCAGACCCACCAGACATAAGGTCTCTGCATCAAAGCAAATAGCTGAAGAACTGTCAACATTAGAAATAAATTTTGCAGAAGGTTTTGGGTCAGAACTGTAAAAAAACCCAAGTGAAGATGACATCCGGGAAAACGTTTGGAAAGCCAAGTGATGGATGCTGGCTCTGCTTTGAGCAAGGTACACACTGCCTTTGCTACACACAGGTTAATGTTAGAAAGGCAGATTAATAGATAAACTTGTTCACTGAAGGGTAACACTAATTCAGCAATTTGCAGTGGGGAAGATGAAGGTTTTCCTATTTGTTCCATACAGACTAAATCTTATTATTTTCTTTGTAGAGCATCACAAAAGCTGTCTAAGTTAGTTTGAAATCTAAATAACCTTCTGAGGGACATTCACTGGGCTGTTTCTAACAAATCCACAGTAAAAATCTGTACCGAGACCTCCAGGCTCTCTCCAAACGTGCCATGGTGTCCTCATGGTGCAAGGCAGGAGTGTCCAGGTCCTGGCAGTGGTCAGCCAGCATCTGTGCCGTTGTGGAGAACAGCCAGGAAGAGGCAGCATCTCCCCATGCTACATTCCAGAGAAGTGGATACCCTGTGAGGGACGCCTGGAAAGCATGGAAGAAATCACCCTTTCAGTCAGCAAGCAAGAGGGAGAGATGTGTTTTGATACTATGTATTTTAACTTTGAAGTTTAATCCTTTTTGTGGTTAATACAGGTGACCACAAAAAAACCCTTATAGTTTTCCAGAACTGTTAGGACAAGGGACTGTATCTATCTCTGTTGAAGACTTGCTGAAAACACACCAAGTATTAGGAAAGAAAACAAAATCGAAACACATGAGGTGTGATATTTATTGTTACAAGACCAGCTCCTTCAGTGAACTAACTGAAAATTTCTGGTGGGAACAAAAGCCTGGAAAAACACAGCTCCCCAGGTTCTGTTTTGATTATTGTATCAGAGGGAGCCTGTTACTTTACCCAGCGAGGAAACTCCTCATGTGTTTGGCTCTCTGGTGCTCCCATCATGACTCCTGGTAGTGCTGCAGCTGCCCATCACACTTTGCCAGGGTGAACAGCAACACAGCCCAGCACAACACCCCTCCCAAATGCTGGTGCTGGGACCTTCTCGGGGTGTTTTCCCTGCCAGGGGAATGTGTCTGTGGGACACAGGGTATGTTCTTCCATCCTCCCCATCCCCACCTTGCACCAACACTGCCCAGTGCAAGGGCTGGGTTGGGCTGGGCTGGACTGGTCCTTGCTCTGGCTACAGCCATGGAGATTTGTCCTGTGGCCAGAGGGTTGCTCCAGGGGTTGAAGACGGAGAGCAAACACCTGAGGAAGCAAAAAGCTCAGGCTCTGCATCACAGAACAACAATTCCTTGGCTTTAACAGAGAACAAGTCTGAACTATGGGGTCTCACTTTGAGGTTAAAGTGAGGTGGAGGATAGGGTCTGTGAGATCATCCCACAGCAACCATGGACTGGGAAGAAGGCAGGGAACAAAAAATGTCGCTGGAGCTGGCTGCAATTTTTCACGTGCCCTTTGTCTTCACAGATGAAAGATTGTCAGGAGAGAGAAGAGTGACAGTCCTGCCTGTAGTCTGTGTATAGGATGAGACATGGCATGAGGTAGAGTCAGGTATGAGGTAACAGATTGGTTTAGTCTCATACTTGGGGAGTGAGCAATCTGAAGATAAGATCTGAAAGTCACATTTTGTCCTGGCAATTGCATGCCTCAACTCCACTTCGGCCTTTGCTTACAAAAGTCCAGTCAAATTCTACAGCAGGATACATCAGTGCTAGTGGCTTCAATAGATAATGGGAATCTTAAAATAATCCCACATACCTCAAATAAATGTGATGCTTTAGAAAGGCTCAGATGTTAATACATACAAGTATAAATGTGTGTATATGCATGCATGCATTTATCTCTCTATAATTAAATATTTTATTAGAAGACATGATTGAAGAGTGCTGTCTAACAGAGGGCATCCACAGCATGCAGCCTTTTCTTTACCAAAGCAGAGGCTGAGGGTGCCAGCACAGCAGGAGTCAGAACAGGCCATCTACCATGTAACTCCAGCATCATTGTCCAGAAGAGCTCTTGGGCTCCCACAGGATTTGGGAGAAGCCAGGAGCCAGCACCACTGACTCCCTAATGCTGTGCTTTTGATGTGAAGGCTTCTGGCTCCTTGCTGGTCTGGTGGGGTGCCACGCAAAATTGATCCACATGCCATATTTGGCACTTGTACTACACACTTCTACCCTTGCTCTTGAAGATCAGCCAAGATACTATCCACTGCTGGCGCTGCTGGGAAATGGTCTTAACAGCCATCAAGCCATCATAAAGAAGAATTTGCCAATTTTCACTGATTTTTCTGAGGAGTCATGTACTTATCAGGCCTTTAGCTTTTGGGAAATTTTCTCTTTAATTCTTAGCAGTCCTTTAGCAGGCTCCAGCAGTGATCTGCTTCAAAACACAAGGCGTTTGGCTCGTTTTGACAGCTGGTTTATGGAGCCAGCATTGCTTCCAAGTGAATCTGAGGAACTGTCCTGGAATGAACTGTTTCCATGGGGGCAGCCAGGAAACTTTCCAGGAGGCTCTACTCCTTCAGAGACAGCCTGCAGGGATGGAGAAGGAGGAGAAATTTGCTCACTTCTTGTTGAGAACAATTTTTGTCTCTGATGCTTGCAGAGCGTGTTCCCTTGGGACATTTTGTTTGGGGCTATTTAATCCCATACTCAGCTCCACCATCTCCTCCTCAGCAACCAGGCCTCATCACTTCTCATTTCTCCAAAACCTGCCTCAGATCAGGTACAACTTCATACAACTCCTTTGTGACTGCCCTGGCTCTGGACCCACACCACCATGCTCCCAGATGATCTACTCTTCCAACAGAACATCCTTCTCAGTCACAGTTTGTGTGGGAAGGGACCTTTAAAGGTCATCTGGTTCAACCCCCTGCCATTTCACTAGACCCAGTCACTCAGAGCCCCGTCCATCTGACCTTGAATGTTTCCAGGGATGGGGCATCTACCACCTCTCTGGGCAACCTGTGCCAGAGCTTCACCACCCTCATTGTAAAACATCTCTTCTTTACATCTAGTCTAAATCTGCCCTCTTTTAGTTTAAAACCTTACTCCTTGTTCTATCAATACATGCTCTGGTAAAAAGTCTGTCCCCATCTTTCTTACATGCTCCCATTGCTATGAGCTCATCTTTCTGGCAATGATCTGACCACTTGTTGCCTTCTCTCCTACAGCCCCTCCATTACAAACTCTTGGGCTTTAGCTCCGTGGTTTAGGAAGAACCAGCAGAAAGAACGTCTGGTAGATGCAATCATTGCAGTCAGTGCTGAGGAGCAGCAAGAGGAATTACACCTCTGCACCTTCTGCCTTTATCAGCCTCTGGTTTGGAAGGAAGGGAGGCAGAATGGGCTGGACACCAAGCAGCCACTGTACTCCCCTGCTCTCCCTCCCTGGCGGGAATGACAGCCTTGCCTTTAATATCTATAATCTTCCACTGTCCAACAATTGTGCAAATATTGTACTGCCGGAAGCAAAGAGCAGTCGAGGGTGGTTGGGGGATCAGCTCCACAGGCTTGACAGGCTGTCGGGAAGCAGAGTGACTCCGTCTGTGGGCACGGGCTAAGCGGGTGCCCGGCTGGCTCATCCTTGGCACGGGGGCCTCCCTGAAACTCCAGGAACACGGCCAGAACCGCCACTCAGTGCCACAAAGCTGCCCCACAGGGCATCCCCCGGGCTGGGGTGTTCTCCAAAGGTTTGCAAGACCCGTCTGCGAGAGGTGTGCTTGAGTTCAGTAGCCCAGGAATGCTGCTCCTGCTGCACGGTCCCCGAGGATGCCAATGTCCTCCCCCCAGCTCCGGGAGATGTATGTAAGGATCTGCTGCTGGGGAGGCCCGAGCTAACGGGCTGGGCTGGAAAGTTTTGGAAGGGACACGGGAGCGCGGCAGCCTGCCCAAACCCGCGATCAGAGACGGCCGCGCAGCCCTCCCCCGCGCCGCCGGCTCCCTCCCCCGGCCCTGGGGCGCTCCGGGTTGGGATTCTCCCCCCCGAAAG
>VXAZ01007007.1:492227-526945 GCA_013399875.1 Gymnorhina tibicen
GGCCCGGCCCGGCCCGGCCCGGCCCAGCCCGGGTGTCCCCGCCGCCCTGGGCACCCCCGCCGCAGCCGGCGCCACCCGCCGCGGCCGGGGCTTCCTCCGTACATCAACGGCGTTAAATTATTTTGATCTTCGCTGCGAGCCAGGCTCGATGCTCTCTTTGCGTTTTCTCTTTGCTGCTCTTTTTGCGCTTTCAGTCTCCGGTGCAAGGGAAGCACGGTCCCGACAGGGGCCGTCCCGTTCTCCAGTCTCCCAGTGCTACTGGAAGTTTCTTTTCCTGACTTGTGGCAATAGCTCGACTTCATAAAGCTCGGCTCCTGCTTTTCCCTGGGTCAGGCTTGCAAACAGAAGTTTAAAAATGTGAACATAAAGTTGCCCTTTAATGTTTGCCAATCCACTGCAACTGCAGTCTGGCTGTTCCTAAAGGCACACTTCAGTCTCTTTCAGTTTAACAAATAATGGATTTGCCTCCGAAGGAGTTGAGATTTATCTTTTGGGCTTTTTTTCCAATCCAAGAATAACAGCAGCATATATATCAGCTGGTGATGAGGCCAAAAATCACCAACATTTTTCATCTTAGCTTGGCTTTGGAAGTTGTGTGTTGTTTGTTAGATAAATACTGCTCTCCACAGATACACAAAAGTTGTCAGAATAAAGTAATAAATTAAAAATTGAAATAAATATTTAGGACCCAGGAACACTCTGCCTTGCATGCCTCAGTTTTGCTCTTTAGAAGTGTATAATTTCCATCACTGAACTTCACATCCATGGGTTAAGGATTACTTTAATACAAAATAAACTTTCCATTAGGAAACTTGGCAGGGTTCCATATGAGAACCCTTTATTTAGACAGGTTTTAAAGAAAAATCTCAAAGGAAGTAAGGTCTGGAAATGGAAGAAAGAAAAAACATAGAGATCTTGTATTGACATATTTTTTCCTTGCTCTTTGAACTCCAAACCCTCCTGCAGAATGAACGAAGCTCACTCCAGTGCTGCTTTCTCCTCTGAGAGACTCTCATTTATGAGGAATCCTCCTGACTTCTCCCATTTATCTTTACTTACAGGAATAGAGGCTGCTGATACTCATTTTCCCTCTTCTTCCACGTGTGAATATCATGGCTGGATCTTTAAAAATAGTAATTATATAAGCTGTGAGTTTTCCTCTGCATAAAGCAGTATTTCAGCTCTATTCTGAAGCAATGTTTATTCTGGGTAATAACATATCAGAAAGGCAGTGGAGCTGCCCTCATCTTTCTTTTCTAGTATCAGTAGAGACAGTCCACTACAGCAGTAGATACCAGTGAAGTAATGACAAGGAGAAAACTATAGATGCTGAGGAATTTAAGATGTGGCCCTTGGGCTAGTGTGTGGGGGTCACCATGCCCCACTCCCTGCTTCAGACTTCCATCTCTGGCAGAAATTACTGTGAGGAACCTGTAGCATCACCTCAGCCACCCCAGGCTGTGGTGCAGACCCAGGGTGGGAATGCTATCAAGCTTTGCAGCACAGAGATGTCCATGAGGGTCCTCAAAACTCAGCTTGGAGCAGGCATGTGGGGCCTTGGTCATCCAGTGAGGCCAAGTGGGTGCAGCCCACAGCTGTGCCACCAGTGAGGCAGCAGTGATGCTGAGCATCCTGCGCGTCTCCTTGTACAGCTGCTGCTGCTGCCTTTTGTTTGGGAGGAAGTTCACAGCTCTGGTTGCATCCAGACAAAAACAGCAAAGAACTACAAGTATTTTTTAAAGATTTAAAAGATATACAAGAGAAGTCTCAGGTAGCTTCAGGGCAAACTTGAAGCTTTTCTTGGTAGCGATTTATTTACCTGAACCTGAGATGGCAGAGACAGCAGTCATAGGCTCACTGTTCTGATTCCTTGAGGCCTAAAAAGTCACTAGCCTGTGAAAAGGAGGGAGGAAACTGTTTGCAGCACCAGGTTTTGGTTGTTTACTGGGTGCAATTTAGTCTTTTAAGTTGTTGTGCAAACTGCAGTCCCACCCTTCCCAAGAGGCTGGTGGAGGAGGTTTCTGGAAAGGGATATCAGCTTCATTGCGTCACTAGTTCCTCGCTAGAAGTTTTGAGGGCAATTTTTCTCAGTCTTGCCAGCTTCTCAAGTCATTTGTAGTTTCTGTCTTGTGGGAGGAACTTGCTTGCTTTGCCCTGTTCAGCTGTGCAAATTGGAGGATAAGCAAGGAAATTTCAGAGAAGAAAGGATGAGTTAATTCATCAGAGTTAATGGGGGAAAGGTGAGGCAGGAGGAGGAAGGGCAACAAGGAGGTATTACAGTAGGACAGTCTGATGAGAAGTAGCCCCTGGAGGAGCAGATTCTGGCCAGTGGGAGTAGAAGAAACCTTTGACACCAGTCAGAGGAAAGCAGAATTGCAAGCAGGCCTCATCTTTTTGCTGTCACGGCTGGGTTTCTCCTGGGCATGATGTGCATCAATGTCATGTTTCACACCTGAACCCTGGCACAGTTTGCCATCCAGCAACAAGCTGGCAGTGCCAGTGGGCAGTCAAGCCAGGTGACAAGGGCTGGTGGAGAGGAATGCACCTGCATTTAAAGGCTTGAGCCACCTCTATTATATTCAAATAGTGCTTGGGAGCAAGGGTGAAAGCATATCACAGCAGCAGGCTGGAACCAAATCCTGATGGGAAACCTGGACATGGCTCAGAGCAGACCCCAGCACTTCTTGTCGGCATCAAACATCAGTTTCAGCTTTGCTCTCCGTTCCAGATGGTTGTACATGCTTTTCCTTGTTTCTTTGATCAAGACAGAAAAACGTAGTTGAGGTTTTGCAGGTGCTCCTGCAGCACAGAGCAGGGGTGGCAGCTCTTGGTGGAAGCCAGGGCAGAGGCTGTGGCCTCAAGCATTTCCCTACTGGTTTCCTGAAATGGAGGAATAATGCAGACATGTTAGGGTCTGGTTTTAACAGCTTTTTCCATGGCACCATCGCTCCTCCTGACTGGAGACAGGATGTGATTTCAGTAAGCAATGTGATTTCAGGTGCATCACAGGAGTAACAGGTAGAGGGTGTATTCACCATCTTCTAGCGGGACTATTGTATACTTTTAAAACACCCAAGTCTTCAAAGCTTTGGCTGATTTTTTCAGCCAGATATTTTTTCTGCAGAGTGATGGGGCACAGCGTCACCTCGTGGCTGGCTGGTCCTAGCTGCAAACACATAAGGGTCCTGAAGGGACATGAAATGTCATGCCCCATTAGTTTCTTACAGGAACTCAGGTTTATTTTTCTACTCTTGTTAAAATGTGCTTCCCTCAAACAGAAATTTGATCTTTCTAATTACACGTTGTTAGCAGTTTATTTCAGCATTCTCTTCCTCGTTGTGTTAATAGGCAAAAATGCCCTCGAGTCAAGACATTGTGCTACACTTTCATAGGGAGCCTGGGGCCTTCAGAAAATGTCATTTCCAGCTGAATGTCTGGGACTCCGTGAACTTCCCAAAATCAAAAGATTATTTCAGATTGTGCAGTTAATGTCCAGTTGTAGATCTGGCGTTTGCTGAGTTAGATGTCTTGCTCTCTCTCCCGTTACATTCACTGTCTTGTTAAAAGCACCTGAAACTTCACCAGAGCCCAGAGGCAGGGAGCTGTGCTGTCCCCTCAGCCAGCATCACCCTCCCAGCACAGCTGTGTTGCACCTGGACTTGGAAAACTGCTGACTAGGTATTTTCCACAACACCCCCCTTCACTTGGCAGAGCATGGGTTGCTTTTGCCCTGGAAACTATTCATGATCTAAAAAGTAAGGCCAGGGCATGTGCAGAGTAGCTGGGAGCTGGTGTTTTAGTTGGCAGGAGAGGAGAAGCGTGGGAACTCCTTGCATCCCTGCCCACTTCCCATCCAGCACCTGCTCTCAATTCCTTCGCTGGCCAGAGGATGTTGCTGCAGACCGGAGCAAAACTGGGAGTGCTTTGCCTGGGAGTGAGTGCTTTGCCTGGGGTGCAGCTGGGGCCATGCGTCACGTTTGGTACCTGCTGGCACCCTAGGCACTTTTTTTTGCCAGCAGTAACTGGCTGCAGGTTGGAGAGGCTGATTGCAGCAGTGCTGACTGGCTCAGCCCCCAGTCCTGTGCTGGTGTCGCTGGAGGCTGCTGTCCTGCTGTGGTTCCAGCTCAGCCCTCAGCGCTCCACTGCAGACTGCACCTGCAGGGCTCTCCGGCTGATGCCCTCCCTCCCTGCCACGGCAGCAGGTTGGCATTTCACCTCAGACCGGTCCCCTGGTCCCGTTCACGGGGTGTTTGTGAAGAGGGATTTGGGAGGAGCAGAGGCTGGGAAGGAGGCACTGGTTTACATTTTTCAGAAACGCTGCACTATTAAACCTCAGCACTGGCAGAGACCACACTGCTCCATGGAGATCTTTTACGTGGCTCAGTCACTCACCTTAGCAAAGGCTGCCTTGGACGTGAGTTGCACCTGAGCTGCACTCAGGGTCTGTATCTCTACTGCATCCGGGGCTGTATCTGTACTGGTAAACTGTACCAATAGCAGCTGCCTGGCACTGGACCGTGATGGTCTGCCTCACTGAGCTGGCATGATTTTTGGTCAGGACCAGCTTGTAGTCTCCCAAATAATGCTTGGGCATGGCTCAGGGGCCAGCACAGGGACCGTCTCAAAGAGAGCTTGAATTTGGCTGTCCAGTTTCGGAGACAGTGTTAATAGTCAAGACTGTAGCTGGCTGGTTTCAGTGCAGCTTGGGAGCAGCTCTAGAGCCTGCAAAGGTACACGGCTCCAGATCACCTTGTGGAAGGTCCTGGGAAGGGTGTTCTTGCCCAGCTTACTCACAGCTGCTGGAGCTGACAGAGAAGGTGGGTAAGGGCTGGCAGGGCCATGAAGAACTTGCAGTGGATTGGGGGGAGTGGGAAGCTGCACCCCAGGAGTTTTGGTTCATGCATGCAGCAGAGAGAAATAGCTCTTGCTTCCAGCTCTCTGCTCTGCCTTGCTCCCAGGAGCTGCTGCCCTAAAGGATGGCTGAACTGCGTGTGCAATGACTGTCAAACCATTCCACCTCACATGTCATGACATTAAATTAAATGTGGATACATGCTGGGTGAGCTTAATAGCCAAGCCTTTAAACTTGGAGAAGGGGGTGGTGTGGGGCTTTGTGGCACAGCAGACGTCAGCACAAAATGCCTATGCTGAGAATGGGGTGGAAAACGAGGAGACACACCATGGTCTAGATGAGTAATAAAAAGATGACTGCGAGCTGCAGAAAGGAGAAGCTGACTTCATTTATCTCTGAACAGGGCACAGGCCAACCAGGCCAGCAATTACTTATTTAGCTGTAGGATAGGAACCCCTAATATTAAAGTGTCCTGACATGCACATCATCCTAACCCACATAAAGGGCTCATACTAATTATCTGCTGAACTTGCAACATACACATTACAGCAATCCCGGCTGGGTGGGGTCAGTTTTTATTGTTTTTATTGTGTCTCACAGCCCATGGCAGCTGTTTGAAGACACCCTGCCTGCTTGTCAGCCAGGCATGGCCGAGCCAGGTGTCCTTTGCCTGCAAGAACTGGGAGCAGCTCTCAAAGCACCGAGACTCTGATGGCCGGGAAAAGGCAGAGGCTGGAGGTGCCTTTTGTTTTTACTTGCCACCATTTTTGACTCATGCAGTGGATGAAATGTTGGTAGAGATCTACTTGTGCCAGTTCCAAATTCTCTTGGGAAATAAGCATTGTTGCTGACAGATCCCTTGGAAAAGGTGGGAGCAGGTTTTGCACAGAGAAGCATATTTTGCTAACCAGAGCTGCTCTGTCCTGATGACTAATTAATTCTGTCTTCCACCCACACAACACGTACAGCTTGTAATATGGAGGAGTCAGCCACAAGGGAAGAAAAAACAGACAACCTACTGTACAATCCAAACCCCTCCCTAAAATGATCCAAACCCATCCTTTGCGCAGAAGTATTGGAAGCTGGGTTCTCGCTGTGGGAAGAACATCATCAAAGCACTCCTCAAGAACTCTATTTCCTTTGGTGCTGAGGATGAATAATGTTCTTCGCCTGGTGGAAGGAAACTCGGGAGGCAGCAGTAGTCCAGTGGATGATGGATGAGGAGCTGCATTGTGGGATGCAATCCCAGGAGATGTCAGCCATCGGAGCTCAGCATGCTGTTCTCCTGGCAGTGTTTCTTGCTCTTGCTGCTTGTGGGAGATTGCCAAGAAACAATCCCAAATAAACAGGAGAGAACTGTCTTACCTCACTGTCAGCTCTTCCGCATCCCCCTGTCTCCGCTTGGACCCAGAAGCTGTTTCTAGAGTAGTTCAGCCTCTTCCAGAGAAAACAAAGTGTTGCCAAAGAGCAAGGACTCCTCTGAAAGGATGTGGAATTCCTTTTGACAGGTATTACACTAAAACTCTACGAAAGTCTGGCAACATCTATTGTCATTTTAAGCAGGCAGCTAGGATGTGAAATACTGTGGAGAACAGATACCTTTTCCAGCTCCTGACATTGAAACTACTAAGGGCTCACCTGGAAGAGATGTTGACCCAGTGCCATGAGAGAGGTGTTCTTGCTGCAACCCTTCTCTCCTGCTGAAGCATGGGAGCCAAAGGTGACCACAGCAGCACAAAGCCCTTGCAAGAGGCAGGGAAGAACTGAGCAGTTTGCTGCCAAGCACCTCTCTAGCTGCCTAGCAGTGTCTGAGACCATGGAGTTAAAACCTCAACTCCTGTCCATCCCCATGAGGAGAAGCTGAGGAAGGACTGTAGTGAAAAAATCTCCTTGCAAATTAAAATCAGATGCCGTGCAATAACTGCAGACACCCAGGTGGACATTTCTACCCAGCGGATGGCACATACAAGCCTGACCAATACCAGCAGATTTAAACTGGTGTAAAACTGTGTGTGAAGCCATCACTGTTGTACCAGCAGTGCCTGTAGTGGGGCATTGCCCCTCCATAGCTCCCACACTTGCCAGCACCAGTCCCGTGCATGACCTTGAGGCAGCACAGGTTTGAGCTGTTCCAGGAGCATATACATTATCTTGCTGAGGAATCGCTTGATCCCATCCAGCCTTGCAGGAACACAGCAGAGGAACAGGCGATGACTCTGCATTGCAAGCTTTTCCACACCGCTCCCCGGTTCCTTTGCTTCCCCTTTCTCTTGTACAGAAAAATATTTTCCTCTTTTCCACACTGATGGAACAGCTTT
This sequence comes from Gymnorhina tibicen, assembly GCA_013399875.1. Lineage (NCBI taxonomy): Eukaryota > Metazoa > Chordata > Aves > Passeriformes > Artamidae > Gymnorhina > Gymnorhina tibicen. The sequence goes on from VXAZ01007007.1 coordinate 499,398, forward strand.
TCATTTCTGTTTTCTGGAGGGCCCTGTTTTGGTGCTACCTGTTTAACTTGTTAGTGTTGTTGTGAGATTCAGAGAAGCTTGTATGAAGGAGGCCCACCAGCTTTAGGACTGCACCTCAGAAAAAATAATGACAAGCCAACATGGGTCTAGTTTTATGCAAAGCCATGTCCCTGTCCACTCTCTTCCCCTGTGAGAGTACACTGAAAAGGTAGAAAAAGATGAGAGTCATATTCTCAGTAGCATCTGGCTACAGAGGGTTCATTTTATTACTGGCCCAGCTGGGGATGGAGGGTCCCATCACTGCCCCCATTTTAAATATCATTAGGTTTGACTTTGGTTGCTCCCCAGGTGTCCCATTGAAAGCCTGTGGATTCAGGGTAGGGAAGATGGATGTAGGGAAGATGGATGGATAATTTTTCAGGGAAATGTCTTTGTCAGGTGAAAATTGGGTTGATGTTGCAGTAACTTCCTCCCTTAGCAGGTGTTTTCATACTGCTGCCTGCAGCTGGTGGCGCAGTGGGCATTCATGGAAAACTGGGAGGTTGAACAAGTCAGCGTTCAGGGGTTTCAGTTCTGTAGCCTGCAGCCACCCAGCTGCCCTGCATGCTGAAACAGAACTGGCAAAACAGGGCTAGAAAAGAAGAGTCTCTTGTACCTGTATTGTCTCCACAGAGGTTGGTTGGATGTTTAAACCAGGGCAGGGGGTTCAAACCAGGGCATGTAGCCCACTATAGACAGAGATAGAAAGAAATAATGGTTTGGGTTGAAAGGGAGCTTTGAAGATCAGCTAGTTCCAACCCCCCCATCATGGGCAAGGACATCTTCAGCTAGACCAGATTGCTCAAGCTCCATCCAGCCTGGCTTTGCAGACTGTCAGGGATGGGGCAGCCACAGCTTTTCTGGGCAACCTGTTCCAGTGCCTCACCACCCTCACAGTAAGAATTTCTTCCTAAAATCTAATCTAAACCTGCTCTCTTTCACTTTAAAACCATTGCCCCTTGTCCTGTCATTACAGGTCCTGTAAACAACCTCTCTCTGCCTTTCTCCTAGGCCTCCTTTAAGTACTGAAAGGTTGCAGTAAGGTTTCCCCAGAACCTTCTCCAGGCTGACCAACCCCAACTATCTCAGCCTGTCCTCACAGGAAAGGTGCTCCACGCCTCTGATCATTTTCATGGCCCTCCTCTGGACTCACTCCAACAGATCCATGTCCTTCCTGTGCTGAGGCCCCCAGAGCTGGATGCAGCACTGTGGGTGGGGTCTCACCAGAGCAGAGTACAGGGGGAGAATCACCCTCCTTGACTTCAGTGTTGTAATTCTGTCTTGTTTTTTATGCTAGGCTTTGTCAACCAGAAGCCCACCAGGCCCAGAGAACAACAACGTGGACCCTGAGTGAGTATCCCCTGCTTTCACTGTATCTTCAAGGGGAAAAAGCAGGTGGAATAAAGGGACCTTCCCCTTCAGGGTAAGGCTATTTCTTCATTCCTCACACTATGCAAAAGAGATGGGAATGGTGTGAAATGGTTTACAGCCCTAAATATTCTGCCCTTTTACTTATTTGCAAATTTAAAAAAAATCAGGCGCTGCTTGAAAAGATCCAGGCTCCAGCTCAAGTGTAGTATAGAGGTCGTGAGCAATCAGAATTTAGGATGTTCACATGTCAGAGAGGCACCTTGGAGCAGCTGGTGCAAAGCTGTGGAGAATTGCTCCAACAAGGAGCTCAGGCCGTGATTCACCTGTGGCCTCTGCAGTGTGTGGAAAAGGAGAATAATGTCTCTTTGCTCCCTAGGAATCATAAGAGAAAGCCCATGAGATACTCCAATGCTACAGCAGTTAGAGACATGAGTGTCCCTCGGGGACGGGAACAGTGGGGACCTGCCGCTCTGGGTGCCAAACAAAAGAAATCTGAAAAAAGAAAAAACAAAAGAAATAGGGAGGGTGCATACTTGGCCCAGCAGAGTGAGCCTCTGAGTCTGCCTGCACCAGGCAATGGGGACAGTTTAACACGTGTTAAAAAAACCCAGGTGAAATGAACAGGCTTGAAAAAGCATCTTAAAATATCACCTCCTTACACTAAAGAGTGATTCTCTTCAGCATTAAGCTCTGGCTGTCATCCAGTGCCTCTGCTCCTGCAGCACTAGAGAGCAGACTAATCTGCAGATCCTGGCCATGGGCTGTGACCTACTAACGCCCAGCAGTGCTGGTGGATGTGTCAGCAGAGCCCAGGCACCTGCTGCTGTGCGCCCTCCCCCTCCTGCTCTCCCCCCCGGCTGGCAGGGAGCTCACCTGGCAAGGCTGCTGGTTCCCAGAGCGCACAGAAAACACAGCTGCCCTTGGCTTTTCTGATGACAAGGCTTGTACAGGTGCTCTCACAGGGACTTTAACCTCTGCTGTGCTTTTTGGTGTCCTCAGTGGGCTTTGGGCTACGATGGCAACTGAGCAGTCTCCTCCTGGGGTGCACAGCCGGCCCTGCCAGTCCCCTGCGCAGCTCCCCAGCCCCAGGCACCCACTGGCCCCTTACACCCTGCCAAGGCTTCCCTTCTCCCACCCTTTTCGACATGCAGAGGGAAGATTTGAGAGAGCAGAAGATGTTTTCTGATCTGGAATGACAGAGCAGGAGCTTATTTTCATTTAGATAACGTTTACTTTATACCCACTGCAGAGCCCCATAGCACAGCTCACGTGTGAAGTGCCTGTGCTGCCTGAGATAAGCAGGGTTGCAATTTCTACTGGCAAGAACTGTGCAAACATTTTTTTGGAGATGGCCCAGCACCAAGCAAAATTTTGAAGACATCAAATCAAATAAAATCAAATCAAGCCATGGAAACAGGTCAATGTGCGTGCATAGGTGTCTCATCCTTCACATTTCTGTGGCTGGAATCACTCTAGGTAAACACTCACAAGCAGCAAAAGTCAGCCTTGTCTTGATAGAGTTGCTGACTGAAGAAATTCCCATAAAGCCAATTAAAGGAGAAGTAAACATCAAGGAAGGAGAAGAAAAACTAGATACGGAGACTTGATAGTCTCTGTCAAGAGAGCAGTCACGCAAGACAGAGGTGGGTGTGCACCTCCTGTCCTGGAGCATGCCCGTGTGACACCACACAAGCATCTAAACCAGCCCCTTGTTAATGTGTGCATGAGAACACGGTTGGATGTGCTCCTTCTTGGGCTATGTTACCTCTCCTTCTCCCTCCCCCAAAATCTTTTGGGAACTGCTCTCTTGTATCTGGTAGTTCACGGGTGGATGACACAGCCGAGGCACACAGCACTGATTTTATAATTGCTGCCGATGCTCGTGTCACTGGCAGAGTTACCGGGGCGTTGTTTTGACCCATTTTTCAGCTGCTAGGTCTTGCAGAAGGCATTTTAATGATTAACCCTGGACTTCCCCATCCTCAGCAAAATGATAAAAACCACTGGCCTAGATTCACCCCAGCCTAGTGTTCAGCCACTTAACTCAGGTTTGTGCCTCGGAGCTTGTCACCCGAGTGACCCATCAGGGCCATTGTCACAGGAGCCCTCAGGCAGCTCTCCCCCAGGCACCTGCCTGACATGGATATGGCACTGACAGCCATCACCATGCTGGGATCTTGCTCAAAGGTGGTTTTGCTCATTCTTGGTCTAATTTTGCCCTTTGCATTTCTTTCTCCACATTGCATAGTTCATTGTCTTTACACTTAACAAAAAAAGCCACCCATAATTCCTGCTTCCCTTAAGAAATTTTAAACACCAAGAGGCCTGTAGCTGAAATGGAGCACATTTCTTGCTTTCCTCTTTCCTAAATTGCTTTGCTCTAGCCTCTTAAATCACTTTTTTTGCGGCTTTCTAAACTCCCTCCAAGCTGTTAATAACACTCTAGCAATGAGGCGCCCAGCAGCCTGCCCAGTAATCCTGAGGGAGCTGCACTAGCCTTCTTTTTCCTTGCTGTCCTACCACACTGCAAATTCCCGCTTGTATGTTTTTCAGCTGACTCCTTCTTCTTAGCTTTGCTCCTTTACAGGTTTCTCCCCTTCCCCAGAACATCTGGGGTCTAAAAATCTTTCCTCTCGAGGTACTGACCTGTTACTTCCTGACTGGAAGGTCTAACAGCCCTCAGCTGCACTCAGTGTGTTTGAAGCCAGGCTCTGCAGCCCTGGCACATGGTGAGGAGAGCATCAGGGTGCCTCCTCTGCTGCTGGAGCAGCTGGAGGAGCACGGGAGCAGGCTTGTGGTCCACCAGCTTTTGTCCTGTGCACATCCTGAGCTTGAGATTTCCCTGCCACAGCCTCTCACTAAATTCTAGGATCAGCAGAAACAGCTGCACCAAAAAGCTGTGCCTTTGAGATGGAGGTTTAGGATGGGATGGCCTCAGGAGGTCTCCAGTCCAATCTCCTAGCTCTAGCTCCAAGCTGGATCAGCTGTGAAGTCAAAGCAGAATGCTCCAGGCTTAGTCCCATCAGGTCTTGAAAGCCTCCAAGGACAGAGCCTGTGCAACCACACACAGCCTGTTCCTCTGCTTGCTGTCCTCACGGTGCAGAAGTTTCTCCTTTTATCCAGAGTAAAGCTCTCATTTTTTATTTTATTTCCATTTTCCCATATTAAACGATACAGAATTTTGCCACAAATACAGAACTAGTATGAACAGCAGCTTGCTTTTCCTTTGCTCTTGAAAGAAATGCGTCCCTCTCTTTTCCTCTCATTTCTGGGGTGTGCATGGTAAGTGGAGCCTGCTTTTGTTTTTTCAAAAGCACATCTGTGTCTCAACGAGTTTTACCTGGAGATTTTCTCCATGCAAACCAAAGCATCGAGAATAATTAACAGTGGGAAATTATGTAAGTGCTAAGAGAAACAATGGCTCTTCTGTGGGCCTGCAAGCAAGCTGCCAGGAGCTCTGCCTCTTATTCACCACGTAACATAAAATTAGTTTGAGGATTGTCACAATGCGGAGTTTAAATCAGTAAATCGTGTGTTTTAACTCAGATTTCTGCACTTCCTTTTCCCATTATTGCTTTGTAAATGCTGCTGCATGGTTCGAGCTCTTGGACTTGTAGCTTTCTTCTCAGGTCTTATTTATTGCAGTGGGAATCAGATACCCTGCAGCCTCTCAGCAGGAAAATGAATAAAAGGAATAAGAGAAGAGTCCAGTTGCTAAATCCTAGTTGCTGCTAGTAGAACTTGCCATCAAGGGCACAGTGCAGTGTAAGTAAGTGTAGAACACCCACACGACCCAGTGTCACCAGCTGGCCATCAGGTGACTCCAAGAAAAACACCAGACTATTTCTGACACGTGGGGGGCACAGCATAAACACAGCTTGGTCAGAGCAGCTGGACTGTGCAGGAGCCTCCGTGGCCAGGGCAGGGCAGAGGGAGGGTGGCATTGCACTGTGGCCACACCCTCTGCAGCTGCTCCCTGTGGGAGGAACACTGAGGATGCTCCCTGGCCCAAGGAGAGCAGAATGAAAGCACCTCCTCTATAGGACAAAGTGTTCTTAGAAAAGCATTTCAGGGTTCTTTTCTTCAATCCTGATTCTACATTTACTTGCCTGCTTTGGGGAAGTTGCTGTGATTTCATTTAGTAAATTGGTCCTCAATGTTTTTCATTAAGGGATGGTAATGGATGAATTTCATTCATCCCAGCTGCAAGACCAATGGTTGGGATAGATGTGATCTTCAGAGGAATGGTAATTCAATAGATAATACGTGGTGCAGTCTGGGGCAGATCTGGAGCCATGCTAGTGTGTATGAAAATCTCTCTTCTCTGGCAAGGAACTAACTGACACACAAAACCATTTATTTCTTGTTTACTCGTTCTTCACTAGTGGATGGTCACAAAGTCTGGGTTGACATGGCATGGCAGAGCACTTTGCAGTTTGGATTTACCAGCTCAATTCTCCACTTACCTCTGCACCTCACCATGACCTCCATTCCAAGGAGCCATGTCTTCCAAGCCTGACAGCCCAACTTGCTCAGCTCCCAGATCTCTACAAGGCCAAGGAGGAGCACTCACTTGTCAGCTGCTGGCTCCTCTCTTGAGTCCTGGAGGGCAAGATCAAGTAGACTTCATTGGTAGCATGAGGGACAGTGGTCAAAGCCTGCAGAAGACTTTTCAGTACGCACTATGTTCTCCCTTACGCAGGTAGGGACAGATTTCTCTTGTACCCAACATAAATCACCTCTGATAACACCAATAAACCCCATACCGGTTCCTTTGAGTCATACATCAGTTCCCACTAATGGGAGGGCTGTGTTGATGTGGAAACAAATAAAAGCCATAAGAGCAGTTTGAGGGAGCTGCATTCATATTTTGGTTGAAACTCAGATCCCTTACGAATACAAACAAAATAATCTCTTTCTGCATAAAACCTTAAAAGTAGTGTAAAGATTACACAGTCCTTTAGCTGGGCCTGGAACCTAACTCATGGAAAGGTTCTGGAAGCTTGATCTGGAGCATTGTAAGGGTTGTACTGTAACGAACTCACAGACTAAACTGGTGCCAAGTGATAGCAAATGTCAGCAGGCAATGTGCCAGTGGGGTATGGGAACTAGACATGACAGAGTATCTGTGTCTCAGTGAGCCTCATGCAGCTCGATCTTTCCATTCACAAAAAAAACTGAAGCAAGGGTCTTCTTGTGTCTTCAGAGCCTGATTCTCTCTCACAACACCAACAATTCATTCCCTTCCATGACAGGTGCCCAGAAAGCAACAAGAAGCCATTGGGGCAGTCCCCAATATTATACGATTACTCGGAGGAGGAGCTCATGGCAAGCATCGAGCAGGAGTACTGCCGCTGAGTCCAGTTCCACGCCACAAGAATGTCAGGCATGATCCTGGGAGCCCAGCTGGAGCAGAACTGCTATTGACAAGACAACGCCTTGCACAGCGAGACAGCACGGGAGAGGTGGGTGGTGGAGGGTGGTGGAGCATGAGAGGCAGCGTGGCTGCTTGGGAAGCACGGAGGAGAAAGTTCACCTCAACATCAACTCTGAGTGAGAGCATGGAGGTCCTCACCAACTGCTGATTTCTGATCAGTGCCACTGGAAGAGGGACCAGTTCATCTTAAGAGTCAATATTTAGGAGCTCATTTCTAAATGCTATTTATAAATGAACATGTACTAGAACTGAAGTGTCATACTAGAGGTGTTGAAACATGGTGCTTTGAAGGAAGATCTCGCTTTGAGTTAGTAAGAAAAATGCAGCAATATCATTTGATCCAGAACTTACTTACAGGGATGTTGAATGACATTCATGTTCCTGCCACTTGAAATGTGCCAAATGTACTCCTTGCGCTGTGCAAGCCTCAGGTCCAGGTCCGAATTTGGTACTGTCTCTTTCAATCTGGTTCCCAGTATGGGAGATAAGAAGAAAAGAGGACTGAGCCCACCATCTAGTACACAGGTAGTGTAATCCCAGAGTTCAAATCCCACCACACAGACAAATTAGGCTCCTGGGAGCCATCAGGGAACATAGGATTTGTATGATCCCTTTGGGGCAGGATCCTAGCATAGTTGTCCTACTTGGGGCTCCTTGGTGTAGATCCTCCAGTGAAAGCAAGAGGCACATCCCCATTTCAATCACCCACCTCGAGAGGGAATTGCATGCTCTTGTAGAGCAGCTATTTGTGATCAGTTTTCAGAATTACCAGTCCTGGCCTTTCCCTACATTCCTTGTCCTAGAAGAAAAATGACTACATTTTACCATTAGCTGACCACAAAGTAAAACAGAGAGTTATGTCTCCTAAGGAAATAGTATATTTTCAGTGGTCACAGACAGGGAAGCCTGGTATATTTGGTTTCTGCTTTTATTTTACTTGCATCTTAACATATTATGAGCATCTGCTTATTATCAGAAGTAGAAAAATATTCCTGTCTTCAGCTGAAGCATAAAAGGCATCATATGAAATCTTCATTATGTGTAAATGCAAGAAGAAACTGCAGGGCACCTCTAAAGATACTGTATTTTAAGTACTTTGTGAATTCTTGGGACGTGTGAAACAAATAAATGCATCTTATTCTATGTAGCCCTCAGTGAAGGCATCAAAGGTTCTGAAAAAGGCTCACTGGCTTACCTGGGAAACCGTCCTCTGGTACCTGCAGAGACTAAGCAGGATACGTACCTGGAGGATGGCAGGTGGGATGCCTTGAGGGGGCACTAGATCACACCCCTGGCACATGGACTCAAACCCCAGTTGTCTTTCCTGCAACAGCCTCCAGCAGGGCTGGACATTGGGCTCTGCCTGGGAGCTGGGGAACTGCCAGGCAGCCCAGGGGTGGGCAGTGGGAAGGGAGCCAACCTCCCACAAAACTGTGCATGCTTGGAGGCAGGACCTCCCAGCACTCCAGCTGGGGCACATCAGCAGGACCAGGGATAATGGTTTTAAACTGAAAGAGGGTAGATTTGGGTTGAACATAAGAAATTGTTCGCTGTGGGGGTGTTGAGGCACTGGAACAGGTTGTGAATGCCCTGTTCCTCGAAGTGTTCAAAGCCAAGGTTGGATGGGGCTCTGAGCAACCTGGTCTAGTGGAAGGTGTCCCTGCCCATGGCAGGCAGTGGGACTAGATGATCCTAAGGGTCCCTTCCATCCCAGGCCATTCTATGATTCTCTGATACCTTGGTGGCCCAGAAATAGCTGGAGTAGAGAGCAGATATCTTTGCATTGCTGGGAGAAATTGGGTGGGCCCTCTGGAGCAATGGCTCTCTAACACTCCTTGAAAAAAATCCAGTTTTGACCAATAGCACTTCATTCACAGGAACAGTCATGTTTAGACCTGTTAATGTCACTGAGCTGTGGCAGGAACACAGTTTCTCTGCAGTGTGTGAGGAGTTCACTCAGCAGATCTCCCAGAGCTTGTGTTAGTTTTCAGCAGCTCTCAAAGACCTACTGGGATAAACAGAATCTGCCTATGGAGAGCAGAAAAAACACAGTGATCCCAGCACCACAGGGGACCACGGTACTCCATATTCTTTTCTAATCACTGTAGTGGTTTCGATTTTCTTTCAATTTGGATTTCATTCTTTCAACTAAGTCCTTCCTTCTGTCAAGGCCCCCAAAGTCTCTGGCACATGGGGGGAGATACTTCGATGAGCTCAGTCACAGCTGCCCCTTTGTGAGGGCAGGGCCAGTGGATTGCTGCCTTTTTGGGTGGCTTCCAATGACACAGCAAACCAGAGGAAAGCCGTGCTGCTGTCAGCCCATGCTGTGACAGTAGCAGGCAGGGAACAGGGCTCTGCTCACCCCCAGGGCACTCTGCATGTGCCCTGCCTGCCCTCACTGTGCTTCTCCCTCTGAGGCTGCACTTGGTGACTGGCCCAGGTAACAGCCCTACAACCCATTTCAGGCTCTCCTAAAGGAAAGCCTAAGTATTAAATGGACTAATTAAAAAGAACACCTAAACTGAACATACTGCAGGCTGCAAAAAAATCTCTCAACTGAACACAGTGAAGTACTGAGCTGCTTATAAAATAAGCTTCTAAAATAACCAAGAGACAAGGACATTACTGTATGTGGAACAAAGGCGCAGTGGGTTTCATAGATACGCTTTCCAGCATCGCCAGCTGAAAAGGAGGAGCTGCAGGAACACAAGAAGGTCCAGAAAGGAGTGATATAGCTGGGACAGTCACAGCACCAGGGAAAAGGTGGAAGAAAGTAGTTTGGGGATGCAAGGAGAGACTTCAGACTGTGACGTGGTCTTGCAGGCTTTCTCTGTGCCATGAAATGATGTGTGCTCAGCACTGAGCTCAGACCACAGAGCCAGCCAGCACACACAGCTCACAGCCATCTGTCTTATTCTCATACCATGCAGAAAAGGATGGTGGTACCCAGCCAGGTTCCCAGTCTGCCCAAGAACTGATGGGGACTCTGCTCCTCCCCCTGCACCAAACTGGCACCCAGCAGCACACCAAAAAGGGACAGTGGCAGTAGGGCTGGTGCCTAGGAAGGCACAACTACAATTTAATTACCTGGTGTCAGTGCAACTCTGCTTTTGGTCCACCCTTTGCTCAGGGAAAATAGGACACTAGATCATTTGTAGGTAAATAATAGTATGGAAGCAGTAGCCGTGTCCACAACAACTTTCAAGAGAAATTTCATGAATTAATGTCTTTTTCAGAAAAAGGACAGTTGCACTATAGAGATCACTTTGCCACATCTCAGGGAGTGAATGCTGACACCAGCTGAATTATCAGAAAGTTCCTTTTCACGGTATTTCTCTATAACCACCATCAAATCACAACTGCTTGAAGGACAAAAAATTATTCAGCTTGCCAGTACTTCTGCCCCTAAAACAGTTTGCTGGAATTAAGCAGGGTTCTGGAGAGTCTCTTATTCATCATTTTGGAAACTGCCCTCCTGTTCAATACCTGCAGCATAAGACAGGATAGCTGATGATGGCTTTTGAGCTGACACTATTAATCTCCATTAATAAACCAGCAAATGGCCAGTGTTTTTAACCAAATCACTACATTATTAATCTAAAAAAGACAAATGCTACATGCTGCATTTTGCACTAGTCCAAAAGGAGCAAGAGAGCCTTGCTGAAACAGAGCCTCTGCCCCAGCAAGGGGGGCAGCAAGGGGGGCACAGGGGCCCACAGGCCTGGAGCTGTGCCACAGGAACCTCATGGAGCTCCCCACTACATTTGCCAGGAAGGTGTAGCAGCAGCACCACATCCACAGCAGGGTTCCCCCTCGCCCCATTCTGGACACAGGACATGGCAATTATTTGCACAGGGTGAGGTGGATTAATCTGGGCAGTCACAACCAACAGAAAAGAAGTCATGCTGAACTCAAGAGATGCTACAAGACACAAATCTAAGGTAGTCTTCCCATCTAGGACAAACTCTCCCAGGAAAGGGTATGCTCCAGTTTCCTCAAGTTTTCTGTATGTTTAAGATGTGCCCATTGCCTTCTGCACACACCAGGACATAAAAGTCATCAATTTCCTTCTCCTGCACCCGAGGGCAGAAGCAGAAAATGAGGAAGGCTGCATTTGACAGAGGATGAAAGCAATCTGGAAAGAAAATGGCTCAGTGCTAACATACTGCAGGGAAGGGAACCTCAGGACAGCCTGGATTGTGAGACATGGCTGAGGCTTTGCAGCTTCCTCTTGGACTGTCTCACCATTTCCTCAGCCTGCAGGTTGCTGAGTTTTGAGTCATGATTTACTCTTGCTGCACGCATGGAAGCAGTTTGCCTTCTCACAGCCAGAGCCTGCCTGCCTCAAGCTGCCTTGCCAGACGTGAACGGAAGGTAAACAGGCAGATGGGCTCACAAATTAAACTTCAAAACCAGTCAGAAGATTTATCCCCACAGATGAACTCAAGCCAGAGGCAAGCCTGGGGCAGGACTCAGCTCAGGAGATGACAGATGAAGGATGTTGAGTACAGCTTTCACAGCTGGAAAGGGAGAGTTAGCCAGAGCTGTGGCCTCAGCTGGAGGTACACACCAAGCATGCAGCACAGGCCACCTCTGCAGCATCAGAACGGATTCACTCTTCCACTGTCCAGGCTTCAAGAGGATCAGTGCTCATTGGTTTGCAAGGCAACTCAAGCTGCTGCTCAGCCCAAGGCTTGGCTGTACAACCACGCAGGGTGGTGTGCGTAACAAGCAATGCCACTCTGACTGCAAAATGAAGCGTTAAGCCAATAGACATGTTGGAGCACAGATGAATTTTCCTGTAGAAGATTATTCCTTTGCATTGAATGATTTCAAGACAGAAGGACTCGTCCTCAACAATGCTTGTGTCAGCAAAGGGCTAGTTGGGAAGGCTTCCTTGTGCACAGGCTGTTTTCTCTCACTGGATGAAGCTGTTCCAGACTCCAGACCCGCTAGGATCTGTACTGAGTGCCCCTCCTGGCTGCATGGAACAGCTCAGATCACATCTTGGTTCTAAGGAAAAGCAGAAAGGTGAGCACAGACTGCAAAATCCATTGCCATGTTTCATACAAAGCAAGCCAGGGAAACAAAATAAAAATCGGCAAAAAAAAACCCCAAGTATGCTTAGGGATATAATTGGATGCCTAGAAAAATCTTCCTTGAAAAGTAGTAGTAGGGACAGGTAGGACATCTTCCCCTGGGAGACAAAAGCATTGTGGCAACCTGCAGAGCCCAGGGGCTGAAGAGTTTGTGCTATTCTGCCAGAGCATTGAACCTGCACCTAAGCTTTCCCTTCCAGTTGTTCTCCTGAGCGGGAAGCAGAACCATCCACGAGATCTTCTCTTTCCACCTTCCTCACACTTGCAAGAACAATGTGCTCTTCTGTGGACAAAGCCTTGAGTCACTGCTCCCAGGTTGCCCCCTGAGGGCTCTGCCTGCAAAGACTGAGCCACCTTGCAGTGAAAGTCTGTGACAAAAAGCTGGAATCATTACACCTTCTCCCTTCCTGCTGGAAATAAACATTTCTGGAGCTCAGGAACTGCTCAGAGGGAAACAGCAGAAAAATGCAGGTAGTTGCTGCTGCTGTCACCATCGCTGGGCACCTCCTTCCCAGCTGAGACTGGGAGGCAACACCCAGCCTGCCAGAGCCGCTTCCCCACCAGAGCAGGAAGATCTGGGGCTAGCACAGCCATCTTTTGAGTTAGTTTCTCATCTCTGCCTCATTTCCAGCATTCACTCTATGTACAGCTTGCGACACTACCAGAGCAGCATTTGGCACATCCCTTCTGCTGACAGCTGCTGGGGGCTGGGCTGGAAGTGGTGTGGAGCTGGGAACCCTTGTTCCCAGAGAACACAGAGAAGCCCCAAGCCCTGGTGGGGGTGTGTACCTTCTACCAAATACACGAGACAGGTGGTGTAAAATCATAAACGAGTGAGCACTGGTCAATTTACAACAGGATCCAAAAAATCCTGCCTTTACAGGTAAGTGAACTAGCAAGCCCCAAAGTCTTCCACTGGCCTAGACATACAGCCTAATCCTGAAGATTTACATAGTTCTGGAGTGGACACCTATGAAACCTGAAAATTCATTATTTTTTTATGACTTAAAACCAGTCACGTTACATACATTTTATTTAATAAAAGTTAAAAACACGTACAAAAATGCAGTTCCATTTCCTTAAAATATAGGCTCAAAATAAGAAGACTGAACAGTAGAGTTCAGGCAGTAAAGTGCAAAGACAGCAGCTGTGCCAGTCATGCTTAATCCATAAATAACCCTTACACAGCAGGAAGGAACAGACAGAGCAGACACAGTCACACTGCAGCACAGCTATTCATGCACATCCACAAGAGAACAATCCACACATCCCAGAACGGGCTGCCAAGAATTGCAGGCCAGGTACACCCAAACAAGGAGGGAGCAGTTGCTATTCCACATCATGACACACATACATGACACACTTTTTAAAAAGTCTGTATTCTCCAGTCCACCGTTTCCACACCCCCCCGTGATGCAACAAACATGACAATTTATATAATTATAATTATGACACGAGTTTCCAAACTCTTTTCTCAGGTGAGCACCATACATGGTTAGTCTGTAAAAAAATGAAGTACTAAACTGGCTACTAAACTGAAACAGGACATGCTTCCCCTGGTTAAAAGCATGCAAAAACAGCATCCAAAAGCCAGACTTCTTGTTCTAAGATATGTCTGAGAAAAAAAACCAAACAAAAAAGTAAGAGCAGCAACATCTCTTTGTTCACCACAGAAACTTGGAAAACTGGGTAGCAACAGAGAACAGCAACACCACAAGGATCCACTTCACCAGGAAAAGAGGTTCCAACTGAGCCCTTTGGAGAGTCCAAAGCAAGGTCCACACACACACTCACTGGCATGTATGCTGGGTCAGTGGGATTACAGCACATGTCAGTGAACAGGGTGTGGGCCTTTGAAAAGTCAGGCACAAAAACTTCAGTACACTTAGCACAATACTCCAATTTAGTGCAGTTTGAAAACTTACTACTGTTAATTACAACTGTAGACTTCAGTGTAAAAAATAATGACACAATCTGCTATAACTGAAACAGGTCTCTGCCGATTTCAGAAGAGTGCCAGCTGAGGTCAGCAAGTCAGCACTTACATAGATGAGATCCATGCTTTGCCCACACTGGGAAGCAAGACCAGGATTTCAGAACAAAGCAGTAAAAGAGACAGTGCATTCCTAGTTATCCACATTTGACGCATACAGGAAAAACAATCCTCCTCAGTGCTCAATTAAGCTTCAGTGCAGGAGTGGCTGAAGGCAGAAGAGTCCAGAAAGAATAAGCACTCCAGAAATATTTAATTCAGTGGGGGAGCTGCCTCTTAGCAAACACCTGGTGCTTTTCTCTCCTGTCAGCTCTGCTACAGTACATACACACTCCTTCCACACCAGGGGAACGGAGCAGTCCAAGTGTGCTATGGGCGTTTTGTTACTCATACCATGCCAGTACAACACAGCACTCCTGCAGCCACTGCTTCCACTTCTGAACTACCACTACACTTTGTGTAAAAGAAAATCCATTCAACAGGGAGAGCGTATTGTTTAATAGAAAAGGGTGATTTTATACAAAGTACTGTGGAGAAGTATAAGGCCACATGAAGAGCATCATCAAGTTGACATGGTGGCTGTTTCTTAACTCAAGACACAATTAGTACTTCCTCTGGTGCATTAATACAGGTAAAAGAAAGCCTTGAACAATTTCCTATAAGGTGCACAAGCATCCACAATACAAAAAAAATCCTTTAATTTTCTACTTCTCCTCTACTCAAAAAAATATAAAGAGAGACCCACTAATTTTTCATGGGCTATCTTGCCATTTTTGCATTTTTCAGTTTATTTTGATATGTTGGTTTAGCAGGACCAAAAATAAAGCATAACTTTTAGTGTCAAAATTTCTAGACAGTGTTTGTGCTTCTACCTCCATCAGAGCAGTCTGGCTCCTCCAAACTCTGCTCCAGTGGAGTGTGGACTCAGGAATGCTTCTACCAACAGCCACATTGGCTTCTACTTGCAAAGGGTATGAACTCCCAAGTGTTGAGGATTTCAACACTTGTATTCTCAAATTAAGTCATTCTGGTTTGGTTTGTTTTAAAAATGACTGACTCACTTTGATCTCCAATGTCACCTGCATAAGGAGGGTGTAATGGCACTAACCATTGCAGGATCAGGAGTTGCAAGTGTGAAAACACCAACCAGTATGAGTTATCAAATACTAAGTGTTTACAAAACAATCTGAATGCAATTGTTCAGGTTTACTGAAAAGGGAGTTTCCAAAACTCTGGGTCTCATCCAGCACAGCCCTACTAATGCAAGTAATTTGCCTGCATAACAAGACCAAAATGAACAAATAGAAAATATATTTGGTATAGAAAATAGTAGTATAAAAATTAAAAACCACCCTGTTTTACTGTCCATCAAAATATTAACAAGCAAGCATTACAAGTAACTTTTCTTAACCTATTGCCAAAATAATTTCCAAAGAGTTCTACTTTCCTGAAGTGCTGGTGATTGCAATTGCCCAAGTACTTAAAAAAACCAAACAGGAAAGGGACGAGGAAATAGGATAGATTTCTCACATAGCACTATCAACAGAGGACCTAAACTGCAGGAAACTAAAGTATGCACAAACACAGGGAAAACAAAAGCCGTTGCCCGTTCTGATGTTGCCATCGGAGCTCTTCCTGATCTTCAGAAAGTTTGCAGAGAAAGTGCTGCTTCACTCTAGCCCTGGCAGACAGGTGATGGCACGGGGATGAGCATACTCAGAGCGCTGCCGCTCTTGGGTTTCTCTGCTGTGGCAATTCTGCTGAGTTTGCCAACCTCTGTCTGCCAGCTGGGGGTCTTCTTGGTGGTCATGTGGCGGCGGGTGTGCTTCGTCAGGTGATCGCTGCGCATGAAGCGGCGCTCGCACACGGGACAGGCGAACTTCTTCTCCCCCGTGTGCGTTCTGCGGTGCCGTGACAGTTCATCCGAGCGGGCAAACTTCTTGTCACAGCCGTCCCAGTTGCAGCTGAAAGGTTTTTCTCCTGCAGGACGTAAGGGAAGCGTATGTTACTTTTGAGAAGCTGTGTTGCAGTTTTATCAAAGAACTAACTTAAAACCTGCCTTGCAAAAACCAACGAGTTCTACAGAACTGCTCATGTGTGCAGTCAACATGAGCTTAAGCTCAAGTTCTGTTCCAGAGGAAAATAATAGTATAATTTCTACTTATTCCCTTGTACCTCTAAGTGTTCTTTAATCAAGTCTGTTTTTTCAGTTGTCCAAAATCCCAGTTTAAAGATATAGAACCTTCATAAAGCTGCCTTATCCACTGACTGAACTAGAAGCAAGCCCTTGCCCCCACCCCTGTGTGTCCACATCTCTATGGCTGCAGCATGTCATCCACAAATACCGCGGGCAAACAGGAAGCCTGGAATAGAGCATTGAGGTCCTGCTACTCCAGTGATCCAGTCCCACACATAAACACACCCCAGCAAGCACTCCTGAGGCACAGCCTGTCCTGCCAGCTCCCCACAGACCAGGAATGGCAGCAGTCAGCAAGGCTGCCCACATCAGCTGCTGCTCATCCTGGGCCACTGCTGAACATCCCACTTGTCCTGAACAACCACAACTGCAACTACTGCCTGCAACTCCACAGAGCTCCAGATAAACATCTACCACATGGCACAAATTTATGGGGACACTTCGGAGCAGAAGAGAAGGGGCCTGCAGAAAGGAAGCCCCACAGGAGTGTTCGTATTGCAGGTGTTGAGAGAAAAGTCTGTGTCTGCTGGATGTGCTCTCATCTAGCTGGTCAGCATGCAGGGAAAAGGTGGAAAAAGAAAGCTGAACTACTCTTCCTCATGATCCTGTAATATGAACTGGCTAGTGAGGGGTCAGTGTGTTTCACCTCCCACTGATGTCTTAATCACGATACAGGGACACACACTGGCTCCCTATTCATCAGCAGCCACATGTGCATAAAGCAAGGCACTTGCTGATAGTCTGTTTATCCTGGAGCACCAGGTTTAATTCAGCAGCCTCTCAAGCCAGAAGCAGAAGCATCATTCTACCTCTGAACTGTGGTTTACAAGAATTGTCAGCTTCATGTAGAGGTTAAGCTCTTTCCCCAAAGGAACTGTAAAGACAAGCTGGCAAACTAATGCAAATCCAATCACGCGAGCTGACATTCAATAAACCAGTGACTGATCACAGCAGGTAGGGGAAAAAAGTCAAGGAAAACCAAAAATAGAACTATTCTCACCAATCTCCCACTATGCCTATCCTTCAACACCAAAAATAATTCTTGAGAAGTCAAAGTTAGTTTTAATTTAACAAGATCCTGGAACCAGAAAAAGTATAAGTAAAACACATGTATACTGTTTTCACAGTGACCAAATTTTATGGAGCAAATCAGTTCATATTAATAACAATTAATTTCCATTTACCTCTAAAATTCCCCTTCTGTAACTGAATAAACTGTTACATTCCTGTAGCAGCTATACTCCCTAACACAGCAGCCCAAAATCTCAATGCATTCCCATTGAGCCTAAACAAAACTCTTGGGGAACAAAAAAAAAAAAACCAAACCCACCAGCTTCTGAGTTTCCCTTTTCTTTTACTCATGTAACAATTAAGACCAACTACCT
This sequence comes from Gymnorhina tibicen, assembly GCA_013399875.1. Taxonomy (NCBI): domain Eukaryota; kingdom Metazoa; phylum Chordata; class Aves; order Passeriformes; family Artamidae; genus Gymnorhina; species Gymnorhina tibicen. Next base: position 516,919 of record VXAZ01007007.1, read on the forward strand.
GTACTATGCTTTGCTTACACCAGACCTCTCCATGCCCCAAAACAAGGGACTGGCGCAATTCATTTCAATCTAGTCCAGATGGCAGGATTCCACTTAGATCTAAACACATGCACACAGACAGCAAAGCTTCACTCCAACTAGAGCCTGTGAAATTCAACTAACACTACAGGGTCAGCTGAGGTCTGAGAACAAAGTATGTCTTGTTTTGCTTGTCCACGGAGAATGAACATTCCTTCCATCCCTGATATGAGCAGAAGTTTCCCTGCCTCCTGCTTCTCACCTTTCCCACCCCCCTCCCGTAAAAAATGTGCATTTCGGCACCCCAACACAAGCAGCGCCAGAGGGCTCTCATACGCACCAGTGTGGGTGCGAAGGTGGGCTTTGAGGTGGGAACTTTTGAAATAGGTTTTCTTGCACCCAGGGAAGTCGCAAACGTAATTCCTCCGCCTGGAGAAGTCCATCTGGGGGGCGCAGGTCTGGCCAGAAGTGATGAACACGGGAGCAGGGGCGAGGGGCAGTAACTTGGTGCTGCCAACAGTCACCACGGTCTGCGGGCACTGCGGTGTCTGTGTGACAGCGGGCTGCGGAAGAACCAACATGACAGTCCCCTGAGGCACAGAAGGTCCCATGAGCACAGGCTGGGAGAGCGGGGCTGTCTGCGGTAAAATAGGTTTCATGGGAGTTGAGAGTGCTGGAGTTGAAGGCTTGACATAGGCATTGATCATGCTGCTTTGTCCATTTAAAGGGATCATTTGACAGAGAACTTGGGGGCTTGAGACAGGGGCGGGTGTCACTGGGGTAGCTCTTTTTTGCAAGTCATTCTCACAATTCTTTGGTAAGTGGGTTTGTGGCGAAACAGGCCGGACTGGTAGTTGCCCTTTATTGGTCACAATATCACCGGAGTCATGTGCATAAGGCTGATGTACTGGAGAGGTTTTGCTGATTAAATCATCCGCAGCACACGTGTCCTGTGGCAGTCTGGAATGTTTTCGGTCATCCACTCCACACCAGTCTCTGGAAGTGCTGTAGCCTGAAGTTACCTTTGTTTTCTCTTGCATAGCAGGAATGTGATGGTAAGCAGAACTATCACCTGTGTGACGTATGACGCTTGTTGCCATGGCCCTGCAAGGCTGAGGTGCAGAGGATTCAGAGATCACTGGCTTCTGACTGCACTGTCGGCCCACGCTGAGAACAGATGGCTTGGTTATGGGAGAGGCACCGGTTGCTGATGTGACTGAGCAGGCAGCTGTGTTTGCCATGACAGTCCTTGGTTTGGAGTAAGTGACTTGTGAGGAGAGGAGCGTAGCTGCCGACATCTCAACGAAGTCAGGGCTGTGCGGAGGGGTCATGCACTGCAAAAAAAACCCACACCAGTGTGGATCAGTGTAATTCCGTAGCACAGTTTTCCCCTATCTTACTCTGAAAAATAAAATTACATCCTCTCCCCCAGCATCTCAGAATGTGCCTCTTAGGACAAACTGATTAAAGTATACTGCAGTGGTTTAATCCCAGATGGCAACCAAGTCACAGGAAGCCGCTCACTCATCCTCCACCCCCAGATGGATGGGAAGGAGAATCAGAAAAAGGTAAAACCTATGGATTAAGATAAGAACAAGTCGGTAATTTAAATACAGGAAAATACAGTAGTAAAAATACTAATTGCAATAAAAAGGGAGATAACAAAAAGAGAGAGAGAGAAATAAAGCCCAAGAGAAACAAATTACGCACAGTACAAGTGCTTACCACCCACCTGGCCTGGCCCCAAGCGGTGATCAGCCCCTTCTGGCCAACTCCCCCCAGTTTATACACTAAACATGGTCTATGGTATGCAATATCCCTTTGGCCATTTTGGTCAACAGTGTTCTAGCCGTGCTCTCTCACAGCTTCTCCTCCTCACTGGCAGAGCTGGAGACACTGAGAAGTCCTTGACTTACTTGTTGCTGAGCAGTGCTTACCCTAAAACATCAGTGTGTTATCAACATTATTCTCATCTTAAATCCCAAACACAGCACTGTACCAGCTACTAGGATGAAAATTAACTCTATCTCAGCTGAAAACAGGACAACATCCACCCTATATTCTATGCCATTTACATCACGCCCACGCTTTTCAATACATCCCAATTAACCACCATCACCTTTTCTGTCTTTTGATACAGGTATCATACCCTTAGTCTGTGGGCCATCCCTCTAAAACAACTGTTGAGTTCATTTATGCATCACTTTGGACTCCATCTCACAGCAGTCCTTCAGAGCAGGAAAGATGGTGTGTTATGCTGGATTGCTGCCTGCTGAAGTCAGCTCTCATTCCATCACTGCTGTGTTTGTCCAGTTTCATCAAAGTTTGTTCTTTATTATCTGGGTGATTCCCACTGTAATACCCTTGATGTCACATGTAGCCACCTCAGCAGTGGTGACATGAGTGTCACATGGCAGCTAACATCATACAATCTGCATCACTGGCTATTCTCACACAGAACCACGTGCCTTGGAAGCAAACTGTGGACTTCCTTAGCTTCCCATATTACCCACCAAGTGCACCCAGGTCCTTGAGCAAAAGCAATCCATGGATGGGTTTGTCATTGCCTGACATAGGCAGACAATGTCAGATTGTTTTCCCCAGAATCTTCTTCTATGCGCTACAGGGACTTTATCCCCTTCTACGCTGTGTAGAAGTTTTGCTTCACCACAGCTGGCCCAGCTGGCAGATCCTCTAGTGCTGACTGCCCAGGTGGCCTTTGCTAAATGTGTATCCCATTGTTTGCAGGTCCCACCGCCCACTGCTCTCAGTAACAGCGTGTTCTATCAGTCAGTTTTCCTGGAGACTGGCGCACAATAGGGATGTGATAAACCCACTCAACGCCATGTTCTTCAATCCAGGTGTCTATGAGGTTGTTTTGGAAATGAGTCCCCTTGTCCGGCTCAACTCTTTCTGGGGTGCCATGTTGCCATAAGACTTGCTTTCCAAGGCCCAGGACAGTGTTCCAGGCGGTGGCAGGGGCACGGGATAGGTTTCCAGTTATCCGGTGGTTGCTTCCACCATCATAAGCACATGGTGCTTGCCTTGGTGGGTTTGTGGGAGTGTGATAGAGTCCATCTGCCAGGTCTCCCCATATATTATTTCAGCCATTGTCCTCCACACCAAAGAGGCTTTAACTGCTCAGCTTGAATAACTGAAGTGTATGTTTCACAATCATGGACAGCCCTACAGTAGTGTCCACAGTCAAGTGCACCCCTCGATCATTACCCCATCTACATGTTGCATTTCTTCCTTGATGGCCTGGATGTCATGGGCTCACCAAGCAATAAATAATTCACTCTTGTGTTGCCAATCCAGATCCACCTGAGCCACTTCAGTCTGAGCAGCCTGATCCACCTGTTGGTTGTTTTGATGTTCCTCAGTGGCCCAGCTCTTGGGTACATGAGCATCTACATGACGTACCTTCACAACCAGGGTCTCCACCCAGGCAGCAGTATCTTGCCACAAGGCAGCAGCCCAGATGGGTTTACCTCTGCTCTGCTTCCATCACTGCAACCACCACCACAGGGCATTTGCCACCACCCGTGAATCAGTACAGAGATAAAGCACTGGCTGTTTTTCTTGTTCAGCAGTGTCTAAAACCAGTTTTCATCTCTGCAAAGTGACTCAATTCACCTTCTCCTCCAGCAGTTTCTCTAATTTTTTGTAGAATACTCCACACAGCCACTTTCCATCTTCAGTGCTTTCCTACAATACATCAGGAATCATCAAACAAGGCATATTTTTTCTCATTTTTTAGTAACTTCTTATACAATAGAGTCTCTTCAGCATGTCACCTCTTCCTCAGGTGGCATCCTGAAATCTCTGCCCTCTGGCCAGTCCCAGGAGTCTTGGAAGTAATCACAATGACTGGGGTTTCCCATTTGAGCTCCTGCTGTAGTCAGCAAGACCCACTGACTCCACACAGCATCAGCTACATGATGTGTAGGAGACCCAACCTTTGCACCCCCAGCACCGGCACTTGGGATGCCAGGGGAGCTGTGCTTCGGTACCAATCACTCCCAAAGTGGCTGAAACCTCTTCGTAAGCTGCCAGTATCTCTTTTACAGTCGGAGTACAGCGGGCTTCAGATCCTCTGTACCCCTGACACCAAAACCCTAGAGGTTGATCCAATTCTCCCCTGGTGCTTTCTGCCAGAGGTTCCAGGTAGGACCATTCTCCTTGGCTGCGGTGTAGAGCACGTTTTTTATATCTTGTCTTGCCTGGACTGGCCAAAGGGCTGGGACAGAGTTAATGTTCTGCACGAATTGTCTCCTGTTTAATTTGTTCAAAGGCTTGTTGTTGTTCAGGGCCCCATTTGAAATCATTCTTCTTCTGGGTCACTTGACAGAAGGCTGACAATCAGACTGTAATTTGGAATGTGCATTCTCCAAAAACCCACAATGCCTAAGAAAGCTTGTGTTTTTCTTTGCTAATCAAATCCATTGGGATCTGATGAAATCCACGTTGCTATTTTATTCTTTAAAACTGGATCTCCTGCACAGGTTCCTGGACCTTACTTTGTTTTATGGCAGCTTTCAGAGGGATCTGGACTATTGTCTTCCCCTTCTCAAAACCTTCTGCTGCTGTATTGCCCACAATGGTATCACCAATATATTGCAGGTGTTCCAGAATTGGATCAGTCCATGACAAATGGTTCAAATTTCTGCCACATGGGTTGTGCACACTGACTTCATCTGGATCTGTGGGTGACTGTGCCTTGCTCACATCATAAGAAACCCCCTCTGGTACAGTTAATTCCCTCAGGTACCAGATATCTCTCCCCACAGTGGCCCACCTGCCCAGGTGACATAATCTCTTTCCTTCACACTTGACAGAGTTGCCTCCAGAGGATGAAGACTTGTGTCATTTTTCCAATCACCTTGTCAATGCTCCCTTCCCTAGGAAGTCATCCCAACTGCTTGGCTTCCCTATCTCCTAATTCCAGGCTACTAGCCCCATTGGAGCAGCCAAGTGATAACGTGCACAATTGGACAGCAGCTGAAACCTTTTCGCGTATCTCACAGCTCCCCTACGGATAGGGATCCAGAACCTTTTGTTCTGCCTCTTCCTCCAGTTTTTGTGATGGCCCCGCTTCATCCCCCTTTACTAAACGAGCTGACTTTCATGTCCATTTCTTCTTGTGTACAAGGACAACAGATAAGGGCACAAGCTCATCCTTTAGCTCAGCTGCATCATCTCTTGCTGGGGTCTGAGTAGTCACAGTGCATGATGCCAGGGTCTGAGCAGCCACAAACAGCTGGCTAACCTAAACAAGACCTGAACCACATTCACAGTTCCTCGTCATTCACAGACCATGCTGGTTTCAACGTCCCAAGGATATTCAAAATTTTCAAAATTCCTATGCCTTGAGAAGAAGGGGAAGACTGTGTGTGTCTTCTATGTAGGTTGGCTCTCCGACACAAAAAGATGTCATTATTAGCAGTTTCTAATAGATGGTTCCCCAAGTACAGAGGTGATGACAGAGGTGCTGAGAGTATGAAAACCAGATTAGTTTCAAGGCCAGCAGTTCTGTGCTATCATAATCCAGTGTTACGAAGTACAATAAAATGATAACCCTAGGCCAGCCCCCAGAGATAATACCACGACACAAGAGGGAACATACACAGCAAGTAAACTGTTACATAACACAACAACTCTGATAGCAAATAATTCAACACTGTGATCAACAACTATTAAACTAATAAAATGAATCCTGATAACAAATTTGTTTCAACATGTTCTGGTCAGATCTGTCACGGAGGAGAATCAGAAAGATACAACTCATGCGTTGACATAAGAACAAGTAAATAATTGACATAAAGTAAAATATAATAACAACAATTGTAATTATTATTATAGGGAGATTTAAAAAAGGGAGAGAGGAATAAAGCCCAAGAGAAACAAGTGGTGCACAGCACAATTGCTCACCACCCAGTGACCAATGCCCAGATCCTTCCCAACAGCACTGGTCATCCCGGTTTTTATGCTGGGCATGACACTCTATGGTATGGAATATCCCTCTGGGCAGTTCAGATCACGTGCCCTGGCCATGCTACTTCCCAGCTTCTTGTGCACCTCCTCACTGGTAGAGCATGGGAATCTGAACAGTCCTTGACCTGGGGTAAGCACTGCTCAGCAACAACTAGAACATCACTGTGTTACCAGCATTATTCTCATCCTAAATCACAAAAACAGCATTGTGCCAGCTACTAGGAAGAAAATTATCTCTATCCCAGCCAGCACCAGGACACTACATTGCCTCATCTCATGGCCATTCTGATTATGCTCAAAAGCATATTAGTAAAAGGAAGGCAATGAGACAGTTGTAAACCTGCATAAAACACTGCAAGTATACTCACTGCACTACAAAAAAGTCTTTCATTCCTTTCTCCTCAGCAATGGGCACAGCTGTAAGAGGTTATGAGCAGAATAAACAGACCAATAATAGATAGCAATACTGTACCTTTCCATTTCAAGCTCCCAGCAAGCCCTAGATCTTTTCCCTCATCATCTCATGGCTACTTCTAAGATAAAGACAAATGAAACTGCTCTCTCCCTTTTTATTCATCCATTTCTCTCTATGCTGTCTTCCTGCATCACCTCTCCTTCCTCCTTTACCAATGAAAGGTATCTCCTGCACTGCTCAAGAGACAGTGCCAACACTGAGCAGCAGGAGATAATATGGCAGCTGCTTGTCAGGCTGCTCTTATCTCAGCCTCTTTCCTCTGTTATTCCCCTTTTTCATGGCCAACTGTGTACTAGAAGCCTACTGGTTGAAATGGGCCTTAACCATCTAAAACCTTAACGGCATCAAGCCGTTTTTAAATACCTACTTTTGTTGCAACATAAATTGAAACAAAAGAAAAAAATTTGGATTCAACCAACATTAGTCAGCTGGAATAGACCAGTGTCTGGAGAAATAACAGACTACATGTACAAACACATAGTACAGAAACTAATTAAATTGCCTATTTCATAATGGTAATGTGTACTTTCTCTTATAATGACCAGTGAAGCATAATGTTGTCAAGGGCCTTTTTTTATACAGTGCTTGCAGATACGTTGATGCCAAATCACCAAGGCTCACTCTGCCATTCTTACTCAAAGTGCTCCAAGAAACCTACAACAGCCATCTTGACATCCCTGTCAAATCAAATAACCTGTCAGCAAAGGCTTTCTTTCACACCTAAATTTAACAAAAGCCCCTACATTTGCTAAACCAGAGACAGCTAAAAACCTAACCTCAGCATGTTCACCTCACTACTCTGTGCACACACACAGCACAGGCTGTGACAAAGGGACACCTGAGCAAGTCTATCTTTTCCAGCCAAGTTAAAGCATTGCAGGGATGTGAATTCAGGTGTTGGGCATACTTATTTTGTGTTCATGTTTTTCTTACCAGTGTCGATAGATAGTCCTTTGGTAATTCAGTCGTAGCCTCGGCGTGCATTGTGAAATCCCCAGAATCCGAGAAGGGCGTGAGGGGCCTTATCTTTAATATGTCACCTTTCTGTGATCTTTGACCCCAGGAGCTCATACAAACAAGGGCTTCAACGGCTTCAATGTCATTCTGCTCCAAGGTGCTGCAGGTAGACCTTTCACTGTCATGACGCTGCCGTTCACGGATAGACTCATAGATGTCCACAATGTCAACCTGAGTGTAATCGCATTACTGGCTATTAGGACAAGACAGAATACAAAGCTGACACCACCCACACACTGTCTGCTCACAATGAAGGTCAACTGAAACAGATCCCATGCCCGTGGCAAGACTTTTACCAAGTGGCTCAACTCTCCTCCTTGCAGCTTGTCTCCACAATCCCTTCTCTTTAAAAAAAAAAAAAAAAAAAAAAATAAAAGGAAGACATGTGATTTTCCAGGAAAAGAACATATCTGTGTGTGGCTCACATTTCTAAGCGTACTTTCCTGGATTACACTGCTCCGAATAAACACATCCCATGCTTGCACACAAGCAAAAAAGAGGAAAATCCTAACTTCCAACCTTGTTTAGACAAGGCTGTGTCCTGAATTCAAAAGACAACTGCTATTCAGCACTAATCTCATTCTGGAAACATTTATAAAATAAATTTCAGCTGTAAGTAAGATGCTTTAAGGTATGATCACTGACTTGGAGTCCTGCACATCACAAAATTTTAATCTTATTTTTAATGGGGAAGCCAGGATAAGGAAAAAAGTCTTCAAAGTGCAGTGGGAACTGTTTGTATTGTACTGTAGAATGGTCTGATACTACATAGGTGCTAGGTATCTAAAATGCACTCTGAGTAACATGAAGACAAATGTAACCATACTGATTTGTTTCCAACTGCAAGCATCGAAGAATATTTGTGTGTGCATGTGTACGCATGCAAAACACTTGACTTCTCTGCAAAAGGATATCCAAACTTCATAAAGCTCTCACAGCGCTTGGCAGTGGCTCCAAAAGCTATGCTGCACTGGCGGTTTATTACTCACGCCAGCTCAGTCTCAACTAGGCATCCAAACTCTTCCAGTCTTCAGACACACCAACTAACTTGAAGGCTGGGATTCAGAAGCATGGACCAAGCCTCTTGAGCCTATTGCTGTTACACAGAGTGTTTATATACTGCAGGAAAAAGGTTTTAACCCAAAAGGCAACACCACACCATTAGCATGGCCTCAAGCCCTAGAAGGAATTCTTCTCAATGGGTGACAGCACTTAAATTAAGTCAATGAGTGTTGTTACTGAGTTAAGTAATGTAGGATGATCCTTATTCAATCCTTATTCAGTGTCACAAAGATGTAAAGCTGTGTGACACTCTACACTCTAGGGATGTACAGGCAAACATGCTAAACATAATGGACCAAAAATGTTGGTACCATACTCATAGAGGACTACCAGGCATTGAGATGTCAAGATTCAGGGGCTTCGAAGGGGTAAAAGTGATTAACAGCTTGGAGAGAGACTTCTATGAATTTCCATTGAAAAACTGAAAACTTTCCATTGCAAAATGAGAGGAAAACACGATGTGTGCCTGAAAGCCTGGGCCCCGACCGCCTGTCACACCGGGGCCACGCCAGGCGAGGCTCTACACTGAGCAGACAGAGTCTGCCACTGTTCCTCTAAGTGCGCCTGCAAGCAGCAGCTTTATTTTTTCCAACTCTACGTTTCAGACGAGCAGCGTTCCCTAAAGAAACATGAAAAAAAAAAATGTGCCTCGCTTCCTCAAAAAAAACCCGAAATCCAAAAAAAAACCTCACAAAAAAAGCTCTTTCTGCAGACGAGCGCTGCAGCCCGGGCTCCCCGGCTGCTGCCAGGGAAATGGCCAACCGCGCCGGGCGCCTGTCCTCACATCACCCCGCCGGGAACTACGTGAGCGGGCTGCAGGCAGGATGGGGACGGGCACGGAGGTGCGGGCAGGGCGGGGACGGGCACGGAGGTGCGGGCAGCGCGGGCTGCGGGCAGGGAGGTGCGGGCAGCACGGGTCGCTGGCGGGAAGGAAGGGGCAAGGACAGGGAGCATGGCGGGCGAGCGGGCAGGGAGATGCGGGCAGTGCAGGTCGCTCCCGGGCAGGATGGGGGCGGCGGGCAAGGAGGTGCGGGCAGTGAGGGCTGCAAGGGGAGCGGGTGGGCAGTGCCGTGCGGGCAGCGCGGGTCCCGCCGCAGGGCAGCGCCTCCGCCCGCCCGCCCGGCCGGCGTTCGCCCCCGCCCGCTCCCCGCCCCACAGCGGCTGCCCCCGGCCGGGCGGGGCCGCCGAGGGGAGGATGGCGCGAAGGGAAGGAGGAGGAGGGGGCGGAGGGCAGCTCCCACCCTGCCACCACCCCCACACGGTCACTGCGGGAAGGCCGCCCCCCGTCCTGCAGGTGACCGGAGCAACACCCACTTCGGAGGGCTCTACCCTGGCACAGCCGCCCCATCCCCGCTGCCCGACCAAGCCGCTGCCCGACCAAGCCGCTCCCCGCAGGGCGAGTAGCGGTCCCTGCCGAGGCGGCGACGGTCCCCGCACTCTGCCCGCCACCGAGCACGTGCC